>CM065921.1:42503357-42629357 GCA_033439105.1 Magallana nippona
GGGCATGTAATTGAAAACCTCAAAGACCTGCACCACTTCTTTGACTCTCAAATAAAACAGACTGATAAGGCTCCATCAATAGTCACAAGTTTCCAAGAAGAACCGAAGCCATGAGAGAATCAATGCAGAGAAGATTTGCCCTGAATCTGAAGCTCAGATGCAGGACCGAGTACAAAAACTGTTACAAACACTACTCCGAAGACTTACATCCATCATCAGCTGCTACCAAGGACAGTGCGGAAAGTCCTGCCAACTTCATTCCTTTTCCTGTCACAGACTAAAACACAACAAGTGGAACTCATCAGTGTTCCCTAGTGACTTTGAATTAAGCATGATCGAAGAAGACAGATTCTTGTTAAAATATTGTATAAATCTAATAATCTTGATAGAATTATATATCATACTTGTACACAAAAATCTGAATCTGTGAAAAGGGCACATTTAAATCAAATCCAAAATATATTAAAAGTAATAGAAATTTTGAAAGTAGAATACATAAAGTTGTGCACTCACTCAATCTGGGTCATGGAAATTCAACATTGGAACTTAGTCAATCTATAGGGGCACCTGTTATAAAAGGACGTAGAGTGGCCCATCATCTAAAACAACAGCCAAATACATAAAGGCACTTTAAAATGAAACAAAAACTGTTAAAATATATATTTCAAAGAAAATTCTACAGATCTAAAAGACATCAGCTCTACTTTAAAAAGTCTAAAGACACTTGAGGTAAATCACTAACAGATCGAAAATTAAATAGGAAGTAGTTAAGGTTCTAAACTGACAGATTAATGAATCTGCCTGACTGGGTTAGGTTCTAAACTGACAGATTAATGAATCTGCTTGACTGGGTTAGGTTCTAAACTGATCTGCCTGACTGGGTTAGGTTCTAAACTGGCTTGATAATGAATTTGCCTGACTAGGTTAGGTTCTAGACAGACAGATCAATGAATCTGCCTGACTGGGTTAGGTTCTAAACTGACAGATTAATGAATATGCCTGACTGGGTTAGGTTCTAAACTGACTTGTTAATAAATCTGCCTGACTGGGTTAGGTTCTAAACTGACAGATTAATGAATCTGCTTGACTGGGTTAGGTTCTAAACTGATCTGCCTGACTGGGTTAGGTTCTAAACTGGCTTGATAATGAATTTGGCTGACTAGGTTAGGTTCTAGACAGACAGATCAATGAATCTGCCTGACTGGGTTAGGTTCTAAACTGACAGATTAATGAATATGCCTGACTGGGTTAGGTTCTAAACTGACAGATTAATGAATATGCCTGACTGACAGATTAATGAATATGCCTGACTGGGTTGGGTTCTAAACTGACTTGATAATGAATCCGCCTGACTGGGTTAGGTTCTAAACTGACTTGTTAATGAATCTGCCTGACTGGGTTAGGTTCTAGATTGACTTGTTAATGAATCTGCCTGACTAGGTTAGGTTCTAGACAGACAGATCAATGAATCTGCCTGACTGGGTTAGGTTCTAGACTGACTTGTTAATGAATCTGCCTGACTGGGTTAGGTTCTAGACTGACTTGATAATGAATCTGCCTGACTGGGTTAAGTTCTAAACTGACAGATTAATGAATCTGCCTGACTGGGTTAGGTTCTAGACTGACTTGTTAATGAATCTGCCTGACTGGGTTAGGTTTTAAACTGACATATTAATGAATCTGCCTGACTGAGTTAGGTTCTAAACGGACTTGATAATGAATTTGCCAGACTAGGTTAGGTTCTAATTTGACATATTGATGAATCTGCCTGACTGGGTTAGGTTCTAAACTGACTTGTTAATGAATATGCCTGACTGGGTTAGGGTCTAAACTTCCTTATTAATGAATCTGCATGACTTGATTAGGGTCTAAACATTCCAATTAGTTATATATGAACCTGTTTCACTTCCATATATAGAAGGACTTGTACTTTAGGGATAATAAAAATTGATTGACCAAAATGGTATCATTGATCTAGTAATTAAAGAACATCTCCCAAAGTTGACCTGCAGTGATTGGTGTGGCTTGGTTTTCAGGTGCTGCATTATGGTCCTATGCATATATGTCCCTCAGAAAGTGTATGAGATCAAAGGGAAATGTATATTTCTACATATAAACATCTGATGAAAGCCTCTAGTACAATAGACAGGAATCCAGTTCCAGGAGGAGACACATTAAGGAGTCTGAAATACATTTATTTTTAATAAATACTTTACCAGAACAATCGCTGTAAAATAACTATTATTTGTGATGACTTTATTTCGCGATTTACCCTAGACGTAGCTGTGACTAATTTTTGCAACCCTGCCTTTTTCACACTTGTTTTTGTATTCCAACTATATGGCAAATATTGGTCCATAGCGAGAAATATTTGCAACAACATGAACAATGAGACTCTTTTATTATTATTATTATTATTATTATTCTTTTAGTATTATCATGACAGACAGGATAAATATTTATAGTCTAGATATGTTCATACAGTTTTCTTTTAGGATATCATAGACTTCACTCTCAACTGTTGAATTCTCAGTACTGTTATTTTCCTATTCCCACATATGAAACACGAAAAGACCTGCAATGGAAAAAGATATGTATCTATACACAAACGCATGGCTGAGGTGAAAGCCTCTTAACATACGATAAACAGGAATTGAAATACTTTCAATAGAGAAAAATTGACAAGCTGTGTAGTAAATTTCTTTGTAACATTAAGAAAACAACAACAACTCGACAGCCCCCCAACCCAAACAATGCTATCATTTAGGCTTTCTGATAAAAACATATTGGCAATGTTTTGCAAACTGTTTATTACCATTTTCTTACATGTGTGATAGTGTCTATAATAGGCTCAATGCTGTATTGGCTGCACATACAACCAATTCACGCCAAGGATCATTTCTCGCCAGTACATTGTTCATGTCATTATGTCATTTTATCACCACATTAAAATATTTTACAAAAATGATGTAATAATGCACTGGCAAGAAATGGTAGTCGGTGAGAACTGGTCGCACGCCAGTAACGCTCCTACATCAGTACTTGCACGAGAGTGTTGGTTTGTGAACTGAAGGGTCCTGGGTTCGAACCTAGTTGTAGTAATTCCACCTCTTCTATTACAAATAATAAATTATCTTTAAAACAAAACATGATATTTCACTTATACAGGTCTTACTGAGGGTGCAGAGTGTCCGAGATCTTCCACAAGTTGTATTCCATATAATCTGAGGCCCCAAGTCAAAGGGTGTATTGAATACAACCAAGTACCAAACTTGAAATGATTATGATTAGAACTGGTGGATTTTAAATAAGAACTCTTTGTTTTATAGAGGAATTGGACAACGTTTTTGTCATTCCGTTATTAAAAATGAAATATCAGGCCGAGCCGAATCTCTGAGATGAACCAAAATTTCACCGGTACCTGAGTTCTCAATATTTCAAAGCCTGTAGTTATCTCAAATACCCAATAAATGATTTGTGACCATTCCATTTATTATAGCGAGCGCAGTTAGCGGCGCAAAGCGCTGCTTGCGTAGCAAGCTCTAACGACAACGCCTGGGCGAAGAGAAAATTCGGACTACTGCTACCTTTGACATACTGAAAATTCTGTCGTCAGATTTGTATCCACAATTCAATGTAAATTGCAAATGTCATGTTCTCACGAGAACAGGTAAATTGTATTTTAAGAATGTCATGCATTCAAAAGATGAATAAAACATTCTGCTGATTCTAAAAAATGGTTTGCAACTAATTGTTTTACATAAATTTCTTGGTAAATTGTTCGGAGCAATGCTACTTTGACAGAAACTGTCGAGTGATGGCTGCTCTACTAACGTGACGTCACAATGTCTAGACTAAGCACGCGACCTTTAGCGTAATGAATAAATAGATAGGCGGATCCAACAGTGCATGTTTCTGATGAATCTGATAGTGAAATTGTGATTGTTGTTAATGGCTTCGCCCTCCAGATTGCCACACCGTAAAACATAACTGTTTATACATGTATACTGGAGCGTAAAATATTTTTATTCATGTTGATGCATCCATTTGGTATCATTGAAATAAAATAATCATTTATAATGAAACCCAACTAAAAACTTTTAACTTAAGATGTGTTCATAAAAAAATTTCTTAACTGTGATGACTAATTAACGTATGCAAGCTCATTGGTTTTAATGAATTAAATTTAAATTAAGATGATTGTTTAATTGACAGATCCAATTAAGCTTCTAAGCTGCATCAAAGGAAATCCAGTCATTCCATTCCCAAATAAAACCGTCCCGGTCAATCCATCCCCTACATTCTGGCTTATCTGTCCCCAAAATTTGGTCGAACCGCCCCATCGTATAATTATATAGGAAATCTGTCCCTTAGTTTTGGTCAAACCATCCCCAACTTTTACTCAAACCATCCCTCGGTATACTTTTATAGAATTTACACATTAATTTGGGCAATCCGTCCCCTCACTTTAGTCAATCCGTCCCGATAGAATTATTTGTATTTTTTATTTGTTGTGATTTAAATCAATTAAAAAAGTGTTCATTTCTAAATGCGTATATAAATGATTTCCGTCTCCTCACTTTGGTCAATCCGTCCCCCGATAATATTGTTTATCAATATATATCTTTCCAAATTAAAAGTCAAAATGTAATTGGTTAAATCTTTTTAGACCAATAAAATCCTCATCATCTCAGGGCTTCTCTTGTAAACATCACCATGCCCCTATGTTGTTTTAATGATTAGCGGCATCTTCTACACTGTTTGTGAATTATAGGTATACATTGACCAGACTTGTATACGGTGAATATCTTCATATCCAAATTTAATGACACCACCTGTCTCTTGTAGTTATCCAACCACCCACCGGTTGTTTTAACAATTAGCATCACCTGCGGTCTGCAGAGTCTTTAGTGTATAAAAACTATAACCACCCTTGGTATTTAGTGAATATTATGAATTTCACCCCCATCCCCTTTAAATTAAAAAGACTTTATTCAATTATGAATAAATATATTTTATATACTCTCTTCTATAGTCAAGGTATACTAGATAGATTGATATTGAAACACGATTCATATCTTGTCATATATGTGAAATACAGGACAGTAAAAAACAAAACACTACAATGATTTAAAAAAAAAAACCACACAAATATTCTACGTTAATTTCAAATTATTCTTATTAAGTTAAGGAACAGATTCAAAATAATTTCGGAACGCATTTTGGGACGGATTTAAAAAATGGAGACAAAAAAATATGTGAAAAATGAAAACATTATATATGTGAAACTAAGAAAATAAAAACAAAACCTTGGGGATGGACTGACCAAACTTGGGGACGGACTGACCAAACTTAGGGGCGGATAACAACAAAATATGGGAAAATACAAAAGAACAAAAATTTGGGGGCGGACTGACCAAACTTGGGGACGGATTTGGGGGCATATATAAATCCCTATATATTTGTACGAGAAGACGGTTTGACCAAACTTTGGGGATGGATAAGCCAGAAACCAAGGGACGGATCGACCGGGACCGTTTTATTTGGGAACGGATTGACCGGCACCCCATCAAAGTATCTCTATTAGTGCTTATGTGAAAACAATGTTCATTATACCCGCACTTTCTAAAGAAAGTTCGGGTATATTGTTGTTACCCTGTTCCGTCTGCCTGTCCGTCCGTCCGTCTGTCAAATTTTACTTTCTCAAACTGCTCTTACATCTTATAAACCAGCAAACTGAACTCTTGGAGTATGATTTGGGGTGTCATGTTGTTTTGTAAAAAGGTTTCAAATATTCTCTGGTAGTCCTGGGGGTCAAATAATTGGTAAAAAATGATGTTTTTTGACAAAAAATCTTCTTCCTCGAACTCTTTTTACATTTTCAACAGTAAACAAAATCATCTCTTGGAATATGTTTTGGGGTGTCTTATAGATGCGCAATAAGGTTTCGGAAATTTCAATTTAAAAATTTAAATTTCATAATATAATTTTGTTTGTAATAATTATATAGACCATACTTTCTATGACAGGAAATGTTTAGATTATTGATTAATTTAAAATTCACATGCAAACAGTTCAACCCCAAATTGTACATAAAAGAAATATGTGTATTATGTGCATGTGGCCTTCTTTTTGACTAAAACTGGTATAAGAGAGTGTTATTTAGAGGCAAACACTTGGTGCGGGTATTACTGTCTAATGACAGCATCTAGTTTCAAATAGTTCTTATATATTTATGGAGTATTTTACATTAAAATCAAGAAACTACAAACAATTTATGTTGTGATTTTCGAAAAATATTGAAATAGTAACAAATTTGCAAATCAAAAACGATAAAATATGTTTTTAAAAATTGGGGGCGAGTGTCTTGTTTTGGGTCGAGTTATCCTATTTTGGGGGCGAGTTGTCTTAGACTGGTGGCGAGCTGTCTTGGGAGCGAGATGTCTTGGGGGCGAGTTATCCAGCATTCTGGTAAACCACGCTTTAATTTATTATCATGTACCCATGTGTATTTACAATTCTGCGCTCGCCCCAACGGTCGCATCGTAAAACATATTATTTTGTACTTACCTATTCATTATTATATGAATTTTCAGTCTTTTTCTACGTTAACATTCGGCAAGCACGTTTGTAGTCGTTAGTCCGCCATTTCTTTTGCAAAATCATAATCGGGCTCGATATTACAGTTCTTGTATAACAAAAAAACCCTACCGGATTTCGTTTTTCCGAACTGCCTGACTGGGTAATAGACTCTACGAGCGCAGACGACACTGGAAGAAGAGGTGTAGAGGCCTACACATCAGGGAGTTAGATTTCATACACCAACTTATATATTATAAGTAATTTTTGAGGGAAATGGGAATTGGGAAGTGCTGAAATAATTAATATTGCTGTCCTTCTAATGCATTAAGCTTGATTTTATTAGGCCTAACGTTAGAACTATTGGCTGGCATATTATGATACTCAGTTGCAAGAAATATTAGAGTATAGCTTTAATTTAATGATTAAGATTATTTTAACTGCTCTTCAACAAGTTAACCATTACACTGACACAATGTATTGAATATACACGGAATGTTTGGTTTTGTGTTTTATTTAAACCAATCACGTGATTTTATACAGGCCGCCGACCAGGAAGAATAAACATGGATATTGTCGCCATTTTGAGGTGTAGGCCTTTATGAGGTGCGTAGTTTGTTAAACGTATTAATGTTATTTCTGATTGTTGAAGATTTTAATCTAATGCTATCACAGAGTTGGCGAAATTAACTGCCTAAAATGTACACGCTGATCATGCTTAAGACTAGTCCGAAATATCTGACGTTTTCCTGGCTTTTTTAACGATTTTGATATTTTACTTGCCAGGAAAGTAAAATATCAATATCGTTAAAAAGGCCAGGTAAACGTCAGATATTTCGGACTAGCTTAAGACTATGTGAGTAGTTTTGAGGGAATAGTCAAAGTTTAACGATTCCCTCAAAATTTAAAAAAAAAAAAATATTTATTTTGAAATTTTTGATATAAATCCACATTAATGTTTATCAAATGCAACAACATTTGGTTAAGAAGTTTTTCTATATGTCTATAGTTTATATATTTATTCACCAATCAAGGGCCCTCCGGGGCATATACATTAAAAAAATAATATCATGATTATAACAAATAATGAATGAAATAATAGCCTAGAATGTCCAGATTCATATTACAAGCAACCATATGCAAAATGATTCATCAATACAATGAAATATATGTGTGTGAGATATACACATTTAACTGTGTGAGATAATGCATGAACACTACATCTGTACAGAAACAAGGTGGCTACTTGTACTCAAAGTGTTCAAGCCAGTATGCTTATACATAAGATATAACATAACCCCCCCCCCCCCTTCCCCCCAGATTAAATACATTCTACATTATATATGTATCTATATATATGAAATTATATTCCACTTTTAAGAATCATTTCACTGAGTTGTACAAGTACTTGTAAATCTTCATTCATCATAAGCCAGTGTAATTTTTGGTCATTGTCCATGTATTGAAAATTTTTACAAGAGTCATTAGCTATATTGTACAGAGTATCTCTTAATGTCTTATTATGATCACATGAAAATAAAAAAGTGTTTTTCATCATCCACTGATTTGACATTACATCTACTACAGTATCTTTCTTGTCAAGGAATGCCTTGATATCATCCTCTTTCAATATTAAGTCTATGAGCGGAAATGCGAAAACGAGTTAAACTTCTCCTCTGCTCAAAATTTTAAAGTAATCTAGGGTAGTTCTCTTGGCCAAAATTTTGCTTAAAAGTGCTGTAGCAACTTAGTTTTTTGTCAGCATGTACAGTGAATTGAGAATTCCATTCTTTAATATAGTATTTAAATAGACAGTCTCTAAGTGCCCTTTTGAATTTTTGTATTGTTACTGACAGTAAAGTTTTAATGCCATCAATGCTGTTAGTTAAAAATTGAATTGATCCATACTGGGAGGGAATATTCTATTCGAACAACTGTTTCGATTCACAATAAACATTATATAAAAGAGGAAAGGATTGACTATGATTCTCAAGTCTGTACCAATAACTTAACATAGATCTTATGATATCAAAATGTAAGGGAAATCTTCCCAGTTCAGATAGAACAGCAAAGTTTGTTGCAGATTTATGCACACCAAGTATTAATTTGCAAAACTTAAAATGCAATTTGTCACATAGTGTATTGGAATAAATTTTGTCAGTTGCACATGGATTGAAATACCCCCAAATTTCCGCTCCATACAATAAAATAGGTTTAATAGTATGATCAAAAATGTAAATTGTGGTTTTGATGTCTGGATTCAGAGAAATGATTTTTGAGTTTGAAAAAAGATTTTAAGGCTTTTTGATAAAGTTGCTTTTGAGCAAAGGAGAGTGAGCCTGAGGAACAAAATGATACACCTAAGTATTTGTATTCAGAGTTTATAAGATTGATCCCGAAGAAGTTTTGGATATACTGAGGGATCAATCTTCGTAATAGTACAGTTACAGAAAAAGTTGTTGACCAAAAGTTGTTACATTTCATCTATTCTAATGCGGATTTATATCAAAAATTTCAAAATCAAAAATTTTATTTTTTGCACTTTAGATTTATATCCCATTTTTGCTAGTATATCCCAAACTGGCTATTAAATCCCATTTGGGTGATTGGTCCCAACCTGTTTAACATGTTAAAATGTTGCTGTCCTTCCAAATTATCCAGCTTCATATCTATTGCGTAGCATATCATGATACTAAAATCATCCAGTCATCTTGTAATCTGATAATTAAGATTAACATTACTGCTCTTCAACTTGTCAAACATTAAAACTAGCACAATTCTTAGAGTTACCTGGAATGTTTGGTTTTGTGTTGTATTGAAACTACCCAATCACATGATTTTATACAGGAAACCTAACCAGGAAGAGTAAAAACCAAGCACATTGTCGCCATTTTGAGTTGGAGGTGAAAAGGTTCGTAATTTGTAAAATGTGCGTATCAATACTTGTAACTATTATCATGATAATCTGATTAAGTTGATAATTTAAACCTACATTATGTAGTGTTTTTATCTCTACTGGCGTGCAACCTATTCTTGCCGAGTAGGCTTTTCTCGCCAGTGCATTGTTATGTCAATGTTGTATATGATTTTATGTGCTGATAAAACGACGCAACAATGTGCTGGCGAGAAATGGTCCTTGGCGAGAATTGGTTGTTTGCCAGTAATTGTCAATTCAGTTTTTTCTGATCAAAATTTGGCCTTTGTCTGTTGTTGCCGTAAACTTTTCACATTTTCAGTTTCTCCAAAACCGCTTGGTCAATTTCATCCAAACTTGGCACAAAGCATTATTGGGTGAAGGGGATTCAAATTGGGCCTCATGTACATCCTTTTTAAATGGGAGATAATTTTGAATTATTGAAATTTTGTTAGTATTTTTGAAAAATATTTTTTCTCATAAACCCAGATGGGGCAACAATGGAAGTTTAAATTTTTACATAGGAATATATAGAGAAAAATCTAATTCTCAAATACCAATCAGTCTGAAAAGCTGTAACTTGTTGGAAAGCATCCTCAGGTAGTGTAGATTCAAGTTTTTAAATCATGATCCATGGGGGTAGTGTTGGGCCACTATACATGCTATAGGAGGGTTGAATTTTTACATATATGTAGGAATACATGTAGAAAAATTTTCTCAAAAAACCAATTGGTCAGAAAAGCTGTAATTTATGTGGAAGCATCCTAAGGTAGTGTAGATTCAAGTTTGTACAAATCATGATCCTCAGGGGTAGGATGGGGCCTCAATAGTTGAATTTTTACATTGGATTATTTAGAGAATTTTAAAAAAAATCCTATTCTCAAAAACTAATACAACAAAAGAAGCTCATTGTTTAACCTGAGAATATGTTTGAGAAAAGTTTGAAAATCTTTAAAATGTAGATCTATATGCTCTACCAAGTTGACTAGACATTTTGTATTTGATACTCTAAAGACGGTCTAAAGCTTTTTGTTGGCTATTGTTCTCAGGTGAGCGATGTGGCCCCTGGACCTCTTGTTGCATTTTATTTTACTCAAATATTGCTGAAATTTTATAAGCCTGTATATGAAAATCAAGAAAATATATTAACTGGTAATAGGGATGTATGCGTCCCAAAGGCGTGTTCAACAGAGCGGGTGTTGGGAACGCTCGCCAAAATTTCCTTTACCTGCAACACAAATTTTAGCGAGTGCTTGCAAGCACTTGTTCTATTGAACACGCCTTTAGTTACATATATATGATATGTTTTTTGGTGCAACTGTTGAGGAGAGCGAAGCTTAGAAAAAAATCTCACCCATTTATATTTAGTGATAAAAAAACTAATCGATCATACAAACAATAGTTTGTTCTTTCGTTTCTATTTCATTGTTATATTTCTAAATTTTTCATGGTCTGATAAGATTTAATTTAATGCAATTTAAGTAATTGTAGCCTCACATTGAAAATTGTCGCTCTCTCTTCCATTAAGATCATGCTCGCCTTGGTTACAAATATAGATGAGAAGTTACGATTGTGGCCCTTTTAGATTTGAGAACTGCCTTTTTATCCCCAATTTATTTTTCAAAAGATCTTTTTTCCTGGATCTTACAAAAGCGTGGGTTAGGAAGCCATTTGCAATTTGTGGGAATTGTGGGTTTAATTCTGATGACAGAAAATTCAATAGGTCAAAGGAGCAGTAGTTTGAATTTTCTTTTCGGTTTGGAGTTAGAGCTCGCAGTGCTTGTCGGCGCTTTATATATTAAATGATAATGTCCTACATGTCCTGTGGACCTGGTTTAACAGGTTGGGACCAATCACCAAATGGGTTATCATAGCCTCTTTGGGATATAATGTCCCAAATAGTCAGTCACACTCTTTAAAACAAGTTATATCTATGAGTAATTTTCGTTTAAAAGAATTTAAATGTCTTCCTGCCTTTTAAACTCAAAAGTATCCTGTTTGCAACAAGAACAATTTTTTCTTCAGAAAATACCAAAGTTTTATAAGAAATAGTCAAATGGACAAAAACTAAAAAAGTGATATATCAACCTTTTTATTTTTCAGAACATGATTAAAAGTATCTGACCATGGACGAGCGTTGGGCCCAGGATGTGTTACGGTGTCATCTCTGTGAGACCCCGGGCCCCCCTATGTACTGTGACATTTGTCACATACATCTGTGTAAAGCCTGTGTGGGGGAACATCTCTCTGATCAATCCAAAGAACACAAAGTGGTGCCATTTGAAAAGAGAGGATCTACTCCTAAATGTCCAAAACATTCCACAAAACTCTGTGAACTTTACTGTGAACAATGTGACATTCCTATTTGTACAACATGTGCTTCCTCTAAAGAACACCGCGGCCATACATTTATTGAAATAACTAAAAACATTGACAACAAGAAAGAAATCATTCAAAAAGATTTACAAGAACTAGAGAAATCCATTTATCCTAAATACCAAGAGATTGCATCCATTATCCCAGTCCAGAAATCTGCTCTGAATGAAAACTCCCAGAAATTAGCAACAGAAATCGACAAACATGGAGAAAACTTGCACACAGAAATAAACACCATTATCAGAAACCTGAAATCTAACGTGGAGGAAATGGACACCAAACACCTGGCTGTGTTAGATAAACAGGAAGATGGAATTAAACACACCATTACTGAAATCACACAGACCATTGCTGAACTGAAGAAGTTACTGGACTCCAATGATGTCAGCCGTGTCTCTGCCTACAAATCCAGGAATGATGAATTCAGAAGATTGCCTCCTAAACTCACAGTGTCCTTACCAAGTTTTACCCCTCAGAAGATCAACAAACAACAGCTTTATCAACAGTTTGGTTCTCTGTCAGCGTTATCTATCAAAACAGAACAACATGGCTACACCATGGAATCTCCCGGTGCTGAGTCCTCTCCCCCGGACAGACCGCTCATTGATGTACCACGGATCATCACACAGATAAACACCGAGTGTCTAGGATTACGCAGTGTGTCCTGTCTGAGTGATGAGGAGATATGGACGTGTGGTGATGACAAAATCATGAGACTGTTCAACCTGAGGGGGGAACTAGTGAAGTCAGTCCAACCCAAGTCAGGGAACGCTCCATTGGGCATAGCAGTGACAAGGAGTGGGGATCTAGTTTATACTGATGACAGAGATAGAACTGTGAACATAGTGAAGAATACACAGATACAGACAGTGATCAGACTACAGGGGTGGAGACCTCACGGTGTCTGTAGTACCTCCTCTGGTGACCTCCTGGTTGTCATGGACAGTGATGATTATAAACAATCAAAAGTTGTGTGTTACTCTGGCTCCACAGAGAAACAAAGTATTCAGTACAACGACAAAGGACAACCTCTCTATTCATCTGGTAAATATAACAACACTAAATACATCAGTGAGAACAGGAACCTAGATATCTGTGTGTCAGACCGTGGAGCCCGTGCAGTAGTGGTGGTCAATCAGGCCGGGAAACTCCGGTTTACCTACACTGGTCCTCCCTCTACTACCAAGGGATCATTCTATCCATGGGGCATCACAACAGACAGCCAGGGTCGCATCCTGACAACAGACAACAACAACGACCGTATCCACATCCTGGATCAGGACGGACAGTTCCTCCGCTACATTGACAACTGTCATTTACAGGATCCATGGGGTTTATGTGTGGACACCAGAGACAACCTCTTTGTGGCTGAGATAACAGGTAAAGTGAAGAAAATCCAATATGTCTAGAACATTACACAGCAGTGTAACATTGTATATATGTATTGTGTGTATATATAAAACATGTATTAGCATAAAGATAATTAACTATATTATATAATAGAGTCATGCATATAAACTACACGTCTATTTAGTTCATGTCAACCATATCCTTGTTCTGTGTATCATGTTTATACATCATAATAACAAACTGTTTTAGTGTAGTGATTGTATTGTCAACAAAGTGACTGTTTCTGCATTTAATGTCAAAACAAACTATGTACATTATACATGTTATAAGAATACAATCAGAAAAACCTTTTGTTTGGGATATGTCAAAGAACTCAACACATTTCAATGTTGACAAAATGACACAGAAGGTGGAATTAAATATCTGTAAAACACTTTTTTTTAGCTCTCCTTTATATTAAGTTATATGAGTTAATTTCAATCCCTGTTCTTAAGAATAAAAATATAAATAATACATTTTTTTTTCTCAAACATTGTCAAAGCAGAAAAAATAAAGGTACCACGTTTGTTGAACATTTGAATGGTGTTTATTTGATCTTTGTTCCATTAAGATTTCTATCACTGAAGAAAGAGTGACTTTGGTTTCTTGCACACAAGTAATAAACCCTGCAGTTGTACATTGTTTACCTTAAATAATGTGTTATGTCTAATAAATGATTTGTAAACAAATTTGTTTATTGGTTTTTATAATCATTTTTTTTTACCCCATAATTTTAAATATTACGGTATTGAAATGGACTTTCAGATTCAAATGGATGGAGGAAAATGTCTGAATGTTTGCGTGATCTGGTAAAAATTGTTAAAACTGTAACATTTTTATATTCTCCTCACAAACTGAAACAATGTTGATTGTTGCATCTGAGATGAAAGTAACCCATCCTCGTTGTCAATGACCATCCCCCTTCCCGAGCAATTTTAATGTGATTGTGGGTAGATGATATGTTGTCATCAAACCCTATACAGGCTGACCATTTTAATAGCATTTCCAGTTTAAAAAGGTCAATTGGTCAGTAGATTATGTCAATAAAAGTCTTGTCCAATCGATGTCTTTTGAGTATTGGTTGACAGTTCCGACGAAGTTGGTAAACATTACGAAGATTAAAAATGGATGAGGTCAAAGGTCACAAGGAGTAAGACGAAGGGCGAAATAATATGGCGCAATGACTATTGATTTCATTGTAAAATACAATTTCAAATTTTTATTTTAAATTTATTAAAAGTGCAGGATTTTAGGAAAGAGTCGGTCTGATTTCTTTTTTACAAACGCGAAGAAAGGCACACTGGTCTGAAATTTTAATTGTGATTGAGCTGAAGTAAAATTTTAAGGAAACTACTGACTTTTCATCTTTGCTAGCCAAGATGCTGACTTTTTAGGTCACCTTAGTCACTATTGCCGTCATTCTTCGTGCGTCGTGGTGCGACGCGCGTCGTTCGCCGCCCGTCGTCTTTTAACAATTTTACATTTTTAACTTTTTGGAAACTGCAAGACCAATTGTTACTAAATACGCCATAATGTGAAAATAAGCCCCACTTCAAATAAGCCGCGGCTTACTTTCAAGGCTTAAGGGTATGTTAGCAGCTGAACTGTTTAATAAAACGCAAATAAAAGGATATTTTGCAAAATATACAAAGTTGACGTTAATCTGATGAAAATGTTAGTTTTTTTAAAAAGTATTTTTAGGCACGAAGCATTGCTTCGAAGTTGAAGTTCGAAGCCATACCCCCAAAAATCTTCAAGTGCAAAAAAAAAAAAAAAAAGTAAAGTAAAAATCAAAATTCATATCCGGGGGTGGTGGGGGTTGTTGTTATTAACTATTGAAAACTTTATTACAGTGATTTATATCTTGCTTTTTATGTATAATTTCAATACATTTTCTTACAGTTACAGAAAAGTGGAGGGACAAATTTGTATACTAGTAATATGTGATTTGCCAAAAAGTATGCCCCCCCCCCCCCCCCGCGTTGCTACATGCCTTTTATTTACTTTTTAGTTTCTTATATTCACTTTTATGGGCTTTTACCCACCTTCGTCGTCCATCCTCTTAGTGTTAATGTTGCAAAGATGCTTAACAACGATTCAGTATTAGATATTATTATTTTCATCATTGAAGACATTCGGACATAATTCAGTACATATGTAATCAATAAGCTATAAACTCATTAGTTGAGGTGGAAGGGGGTAATTCTATGTTTTTAAAGTGTCTTTTTTAAATATTTGTACGGATTTTCACAGAAGACGTAAACAAGTATTTTATTTAATCAAAACAAAATTAAAATGGTCATATACTATATATAACACATGTGGTAAAGTGTGTGTGATATATTAGAGTTATCTCTCTTTGACCAGTCATGCAAATTGACGTCTATGTGGTTTCAAAATTGTCTTCATACTAAACTCATCAATCACAAGAATTAAAACAATCCAACAAAATAAAATAGTGCTCCACTAAGTACGACTCTAAAAACCGAGGTTATAAAAGTTTTGGAGTACGTTCTCTGCTGAGTACTATTTGGAGTATGCTCCAAAAGCCGGTGGAGGAAAGTTTACTTCTCTGGTGTAAGATAGAGCACGGTGACTCATGTAAATAGTCCTGTCATGTAGGCAAACTGTACATGTATTCAGATAAATTATTTATCAACAAAATGTAACACATTATTTACATGTACATATGCCCTTTTTCATCTGCAAGCATGGAGATGTGTCTGCATCTATAATTTTTGAACTTTTGAGCAACAAAGACGATAAATCCAGTGCAATTGGAAAACTTATCAACCAATTGTGATTATGTCAAATGTTTTTGGAAACCATCTCTCTCTCTCTCTCTCTCTCTCTCTCTCTCTCTCTCTCTCTCACACAATTTCTATCTTCTATCTCGCGTGTTATAATTAATTAAAGTGTTATCAGCTTTTTTTTTTTTTTTTTTTACATAGACAAGCTTAATTTTAATTAACTGTAAATTACCTGAAGACTCAAACAGAAGAAATACATAGATCATACTTAATGTCTTTCCATAAATGTTTATTTAAGAATAAAATTTGATGTCATAACACCAAATTTTATTTTTAAATAATCATTTGTGGAAAGACAATAATATAAGACTTAAGACTATGGGGTGACCGGAACCAGCCGTCTTCATATTCGAGCGTTTATAATCAAATATCAAACCAAATAATGCATTTCACTTTACGTTTATTTAGACATGTCTATGCTCTCGATGTTTTAATTTGAAATAAATAAAAAAGATCATGAGTTAGGTGATGTTCCGTGGCCAAAATGACTTTGATATTTGGAAAATAAAAATCAAATATTGGTAGATGGTTCGGAATGGAAACCCTACCGTCTGGCAGTAAAATTAAAATAAAAGTTCCGGCCTATATTAGACAAAGAACACATCTAAATCTCTGCAGCTAGTATGTAAAGTCACATCATAATTTAAAAATATTGCCAACACAAAAATTGAAAATTTGCAATCTTTTTATAAAAAAAAACTAAACTTTATTTATTTTACAACAAGTTCTACAACTTATATTAATATCTTTCGTTGGCACGGATGTTAGCGCTAGGGGGTCATCGATGTGGGTGGAAGCCGGAGTGCCCGGAGAAAGTCCATGTGTCCAAGCGGGCGACCACCATACCCTTTTTACATATCTAGCCTCTGCCGATCACAGGGATCGAACTCGCGGTGAGAAGCGAGTGCATTGTCCACTACGCTACTTAGACACCCTCCAATCTTTTTATTTAAGTTTATATTTAATGCCCTTTAACATGCGTTTGAATTACTTACTGCTGATTCTTGATTAGTTTCTATATTTTTAAGTAAGATTGCTTTTTGTTAACTTTTAGAATAGGTTTTTTTTTTTATTTTTAACGGTTTTGATATTTCGAAAAAACGAAATGAACCTTGTACAAAATTATCACATTTCAAAGCATTTTTGACACTATAGAGGAAAAGCGATTTTTAAAAGCCAATATTTTCGACAGACAGTAGATGCTCTATGAAAGTTAAAAGTATAATTATGAAATTAAAAAAAAATCTTATAGATATACCACAGAAAGTAGGATTCGACCCCCCCCCCCCCCCCCGCACACACACACCCACTCACCCACCCACAAACTCCACTTTGAAATATTTAGTAGTTTACCGTTTATTCTATAATTTTTTCCCTTTCCAAGGTTTGTGGCATGTAACATAAATGATGAATGATTAATATGTAAGTAATAGTTAAGGAATAAGGAATCATTCTTGAGTATTATGAGGTGATAATTTCGGTCGGGGCGTGATCAAATCCAATAAAGCCCGAAGGGATTTATAATAGATTTTATCACGCCCCGACCGAAATTATCACCTCATCAAAGAATGATTCCTTATTACTTATATTTATATAATTTTCAGCAGTTGTACGATTAAATATTATAATATTATTAATTATGCAAACCCGTTTGCGCCCCAAACAATACGTCTTTTGAATTTATTGGGTTGTATATTACAAAATCGATTCGTAGTGTTATCACAGACAGAGACACTGGAACATGTAAATATATAGAGGATATCTATATTGTGTGATTTTATATTTGCTTTATCCAACGAGTTGAAATGGTGTATATATTCGCGAGGCTTGCCGAGCGAATATAACCATTTCAACGAGTTGGATAAAGCAAATATAAAATCACACAATTATAGATGTTCTATTTATCTCATACAATTTGATTTATATTATGAAGCTTTTGAGACAGCCCCTAATATGACCCGAATTGATTTTTTCAAAGATTAAACGATGATGCAACGTTGTGTTATGCGGTTAGTGTGACCTTGCGCAATACAATTTAGTACGTTATTTCGGAGATAAATATAACTGTTTTAATGTAAAGTTTCACTGAAATAAACCTTGAAATAATTGTTTATCTCTAAATAATTTTTCTTAGAGCTTAATTACTTAATTAAATGGAAATACTGATCAGAAACTTGAATAATCAAGTTTGTTGACATACACAAAGTTGCGAATGCTCGTTAGTTTGAATTGACTCGAACGAGGAACAGTTGTTGATGTTTTATAATACGAACACTGGCCTAATGATTCGAAGTTGAAAATATTGAATAAGGATGCTTACTGCTGGTGAAATAAAAGTCTTGGGAGACATTATTTCGGTAAGTTCTTTTATAGAAACACAACCAAAGCGTTCTGTTTTCATTTTGTCGTCAGAATGAACTCCTTGACAGCTATATAACGTGATTTTCAGTTTTATAAACTTCACAGTTAGGCCTATGCGTTTTCCTTTATATTTATAATTTAAATCTACGACAAACTCCATTTTAAATCAATGTTTGGTAGTAGATATAGCTTTATGGAAAATACTAGAAAGTCACTGAGGCGTTGAAGCGAGGGGCTGTGTCAAAAATAGTTCGGACCGGAAGCATTTGATATAGCATCACCCGTTTGATAAAGCAAAGGTTTATCACACGGGTAGTATACACCACACGTATGAGATAAAAAGTGTTATACTTTTATGCACCTTCCCATCCTTTGTAATGTTTAGAACTAACCTACATTCTCACTAAAACCAAAGAAGGGACCCCGCAAGTGCATCTGATTAATATTTATTAATACCGATACATGTACATTGATTTCTTGATTTTAAATGATGGATAGTATGGACCGTATTTGACTAAAAACAGAATTCTTAGAAAGTCGAGCTATTTCAATGAAATTAGTTTGTACGTACATATACATGCATATGTACATTAATTAATGAAGCGAAATATCTAAAAGTTATTTTGATAATTTTGGTTGCAGCTCTCCCTTACTCTTAAATTCACATCGATTAGATATTTCATTGATAAAATGGTAAAAACTTTCCATTTTTAATTTATTGTAATTTATATACATATAATTATGATTAAAATATAGCTTATAATAAAGCAACATTACAATATGTAACAATATAATATGTTTGCACTACATTTTATTTAGATTAAATGTTTGAGTACGACTTTGGGAAAGCTCCATAGCTTACTCAGAAAATCGCCGTTTTGTACTCAGCCGGAGTACGAGTATGAGTATGAAAAAGTTTTATTACCTCGATACCTTGAGTACGAGTACGATTTGGAGCACGAAACACGATTTGGAGTATGAGAATGTACTCAAGAAAGTTTTATAACCTCGGGGCCAGATATGGCCATTAACGATCGCAGCGCATTGGGGAAAATGCGTCGACAGACAACCTTTCGAACGATGCACAATTTACACAACGTTTCCTTTTTTTGTCACGATTAAGTTTTGATTGTGCTATTGCAAGTTGTGTGACAGTGCGACGGAGGGTTGAGAATTCTGTTATTGACATGGTTTGTTATGGATATAATTAATTTAAGTTTGCGCCATAGCGTGTTGCGCAAAGTTGTGGTATGAAGTCCAGATATGACCATTAGCGCGTTAAGAAAATGCAACACACCGTCACAAAACAGTTTTTGACAATCGTCGACAATTAAAATATAAAACAATTTTGCGTAATATGCCGTTTGAATAACATGCTTTTACTCAACACGCCATTATAATTAAGGTACCACAACATGAAGTTAAGCGCACTAATATACATATGTAAATTCACACATCACAGCATTGTACAGTACGTTGTCGATCGTATAGTGTTCCGATGGAGCCAATTGCACCTTCGGACTTTCGCCTTTAGGGCGAAGATGCGAGAGTGCGAAGTCGCAAAGGTGAAAAAGCGAAAGCGCGAGAATACAAAGGCGAGTGTGCGAAGTTGAGAAGGTATAAGTAGCTATTTTCGCCTTCGCAACTTCTCATTCTCGCCTTCGCATCGCACTTCTGCCTTAGCCTTTTAATGTCTGTGTACACGTAGTTCTCTATCGTTTAAAAATAATTTTAGCTGTAAAAGTGGCGTCTGCGGCAGAAGACGATCTTTGAGAAAACAACTATTTCCAACAAGGAATGTCTTATGTTACTGTGTTGACACCACGGAAAGGAGACTGGTACACATATGTACGTGACAGGAGTCTGGAAGTGCACACGCAATTTGGCGTTATATTATATACGGAGTACATAGTGATTAGGCTCATCAACTAGTACGAATAAAAAATCCCAGATTATGTTCTCTTTCTCGTCAAATTAGAATAATCCAGCAGCCCTTTCACAAAAAGAAAGTATTGCGATCGTAAAGTTACGACATTTTATGTGTAAGCTTCAAGTTTTCACTTGCAAGGAAGTTTTTAAAAAAATTGTTTTTGAAAAGGGCTATCAGCGTTTTTATTTACTCTGACCCTATTATAAAGTAATCTTAGCAAAATAGTGAACAATTGATCAAATAATTTGATATTGATTGTTAAAACATGAATAACAGTCTGACCCAAGTCCATCACTTTTTGACAATTTTTAATTAAAATAAACACACCTGCCAATGAAGTACACATCAAATCGATAAAAGGAAAAGTCCGAAATTTCTTCATTGATACATCGTCTGTTTATCCCCTGTGAATTTCATATGAAACAAAAAAAAAAAAAAAAAACATCCTATAGGGAGATTCAAAATTGGAAATGTTATATCTTTTCTCCATTCGGAGTACTCGGGACACCCCGTACAATATTTTACGTCATCATTCGGGGTACTTAATGTTGTTTGCCAATCAAAATCCCCGTAGACTTTCTATTTTGGGTTTTGTATTGAAACCTGAAGCCCCGTTTCATAGCAATCTGGACTTTTTTCATTCTAGTGAATTGATGTATACTCTGTCCCGAGTTTTTGCTTCCATCACATTTCGCTTGACATTTCGATGATAATAAATACCTTTGTGCTCAAACTATGTTCATCCACTAATATGAAAAATGTCCAGATTATCTGTTTTGAAACGCCCCCTCTACCGCTTCAGGCTTCAATACACAACCCAAAATAGAAAGTCTACGGGGATTTTGCAATGCATCAGCCATGAAATAGCCCGGATGATAAAGTTGACAATTCCTAGTAGTTCCGAATGGAGAAAAGATGTAAACATTTCCGCATTATAAATCTCCGTAAGAAATCTTTGTTCGTTCCTGTGAACTTTTATGAGTGAAAAATGAAAATATGTCAATGAAGATATCTTGGATATTTTCCCTTTTATCGAATTGAACCGTATTTCTTTCACAGGTATGTGTATTTTTATCAAAAATCATCAAAAAGTGATGGAAGCAATAACTTGGGAGAGACTATAGTTTGGGCCCAAAGGTACTTATAATTATCGAGATATTACGCAAAAATTGGTGGAAGTAGAAACGCCGAAAATCATTCAGCCGCAGATAAATTACATTTTTATGTTGTAGTAATATGATTTGGTAGTTTTGTGAATAAAAAAGCGCATTACTTCTACCGTTATAGAAACGGTCCACTGATTGGTTTTAATATACTACACGGTTAGATAACTTCTACTACATTTTATTTTAAAGGTATTTCAATGATTAATATAAACACAAACACCCTCTTTGTTTTAGTCTCTGACACATTATTTGTTTGCTACTAACGAAAAAAAACCCAAACAACTTTGGAAAAAAACCCCAGCAATACCCTTCTTTTCTCACAGATTTGAATACGAAATGACATATTTAAGGAATGAATTCAATATTTATTTGTTTTATACGATATAAAATGGTTTGGGGCGAAGCGGTTTATAAACTGCGAAGTAGTTAAAAACGATCATCAGACCTTTAAAATGACGTCAAATTATACAAAATTCAAACGTAACGTCAGGCGGATTGATACGTTTTTGACGTTAATCTTACTATGACGTAGGCAACATTCTTTATATGATATAAAATATATTTTTAGCCAATCAGAAAGCGCGTTACAACCAGAATTAAATTATTCAATGAAATAAAAGAAAATTAACACGGGGTTCATTGCAATACAGTTAAAAATATCTATGATATTTTAACGCTCCAATTAAACTATTTTTGGAACAGCTTACGTTTATTAGTTCAGATAAGAAATCAATATATTAGAGAGAGAGAGAGAGAGAGAGAGAGAGAGAGAGAGAGAGAGAGAGAGAAGGGGGTAGAGGTGGGTCATGTCTAGCAAGACACGATAAAATAAACAAGACAATATGTACAGAAGAATATTTTATAATTTGTTGTTTAAAAGGACAAGGAAAAATCAACTTTATACTATTGTTGAACGTCTTTTCCAGTTGTGTTGTGAATACGTCAAGACCATTTTAATCTGTAAGTAAAAGAAGAAGACAATGTAGTTTGTTTAGACAATGCATTGATTTTTACGTTTGAAAAAAAGAGGGTACGCTTTTTTTCAATATATGCTCTAAAATTCAAAAAGTGTTTAAATTTCATGAAAATACACATAATTATATAATCTTGAACGCATATATTTATAAAGTACTTAGTTACTCGCTTTTATTCTGTTTTAAAAAGGGAATAATGACTTTAACAATACGTCATTTTCCTAAGATTTTGCCAAAATGTTTAGAAAAATGGCACATTTTGAAGAGGAAAATGAGTCCGCAATCGTCGCCCACATAATTGAATTTCATCGTGACCGACGCCTGCGAACATATTACAATTACCCCTGGGAAAATCAAGTAACTTTTTAAAGGTTCTTAATTTTTAAGAATTCTTGTGTAAATAAATGCTACACATACATTTCTTGTATCATTTTTAAAATCAATGTAAAACAGGGCAAAATATGACTGAAACTGTACCTACTTCTTTGTTAAAGAGAAGTCAGCAAAAGTGGTGTTTTCCAGGATGTAAAAAAAAATACTAAAACAAGGAGTTATGCTTCTAAACCTGTAAATTGAGGGATGTTTTGATAATGACTCGTTAAGTACAAAGTTAGAAAAAGCTGTATTTGGGGCTTAAAATAAAAAAAAAAAAATAATTGATTCTAATTGCTGATTTAAAATAAGATTGAAATGTAAATTTGAATCGATCAATGAATAAAATGATTAATTTATAATTATCAATTTTTTTAGCTTTATGCTTAATGTTTCAAATTTTCATGAATTTGATCTGCAAATTAAAAAAAGCCAATTTTGCACCTATCGTTTTAAGTGCTTCTTGGCTTTTATGTTCAAATGTTGATATCTTTGTTAATCAATGTAAGCATTTCACGTAAATGAAACACATTTTAGACGAAACTTTGTAATATTTATATCTTCACAATATCTTCACAAAATTACTTATAATATATTACGAACAATTTTAATTACATAGCTTTACAAACAATATTTAGATTTAATCAAATATTTGTACAAGTTCCTGTCTCGCTTAATTTACATTAGATCTTACTAATACGAATTGGGAATACCAAGTTTTTAGTTAAGGCTAAATGGAAATAAACCAAACAAATATGTATGTTAAGGAAAAACCATCACTGTTTCAAATTATCTGACCTCTTCACCCCCTTCCAACGGCATCCAAAATGGCGACAAAGCATTCTTTTCTAAACGATGAATTCCATCCCCACCGAGGATAATGCTGTCTGAGATTTGATTGTTTATTAACGAGTTGTTTTTGTGAGACTTGTTGGAATGTTTTGTGTATCACAGAATGCATGTGTGGAAAATTATAACCTCAAGGCAAGTTATACAGTCTAACCAAATAGAAACACAGTGGATGTACTGAAGGGGCGTCACTTTATCTCCTTACTCTATATCTATACATTTGACATCTATCATTAACTTCAGTATCATTCATGTTAGTCTCTATAGTAAAGGTAACATCGCACGAACTTCGAGTTAATTTCATTTAAACCAGGGAACTCAATTTGAGTGAATTTCATTTAATTCGAGTGAATTTCATTCAAATTAGGGAACTTAACTCGAGTGAATTTCATTTGAATCAGGAAACTTAATTTGAGTTAATTTCATTTAAACCAGGCAGTCTGATTAAAACCATCTCCACCAGGGGTGTAAGGAGAAGGGGGATGGGTTAAATCAGACTGTAAATCCGGGATCTTAACTCGAGTGACATGTGAATTATTTGGATGACATGTCGTGTGCTTATTTTTCAGGTTAATATTATTATGCAGTGAACACATGAGGTACAACTGCTTGTAAAGTCGATTCGTACAATTGGTAGAGTTACCTACGCATGTATCTCTAGGTTTAAGGTTGATTATCATTTGAAATAACGAGGAATCGGTGTCAAATCGTTGATTAATTTTGAAGATGGTGCAATATAATGTACGACAGACTATATAATGATGTAATAATGACAATTAAACTTGTGAGTGGCGTCTGGGAAGCACTGGAATTATACGGATTTGCATAAATCACGTGACGTCGATCTGATGTGTCCGCCTTCGGTGTATTAAAAATGTTCGGTTTAGAAGTTATTGTTTCCTGTAAATGAGAAAAACACAATACTTATATACGATGTGTATGTCTTATGAAATCTTTGAGAAGAGTTTTTAAATCATTCAATAGATTATTCAAGCTCTACAGCTTATCTTATTTTCAGACACCTTTCGTTCACAGGCACCTGACGTTATAAATTTTTCTCATAATAAAAATAAATACCCTTTACCTAATAAATAGACAAGGTACCCATCGCCGCCATCTTGGATTTATTTCAAACTGTCACATCAGGTGGAAGTTTCGCTTGAAACTCATCGGTAAAATTATTTTGCGATCCTCTCCGTTTCCCGGTCGGTCATTCAACATCGAAGCTTACAACCGATTCAACCAAAACGACGCGTCACACCTGTCATTAATAAAAATCGCCCCTCAATTTGCATATAGACCGGAACAACAACAAACCATATAGACCGAAACAACAACAAACCATATAGACCGGAACAACAACAAACCGTAAAGACAGAAACAACATCAATTCATATACACCGGAACAACGTTAATTCATATAGACCGAAATAACAACAAATCATATAGATCTGAACAACAAAAAACCATATAGACCGAAACAACAACAAACCATAGAGACCGGAACAACAACAAACCATAGAGACCGGAACAACAATAAACCATATAGACCGGAACAACAACAAACCATAGAGACCGGAACAACAATAAACCATAAAGACCGAAACAACAACAAACCATAAAGACCGAAACAACAACAAACCATAGAGACCGGAACAACAACAAACCATATAGACCGGAACAAGAACAAACCATATAGACCGGAACAACAACAAACCATAAAGACAGAAACAACATCAATTCATATACACCGGAACAACGATAATTCATATAGACCGAAACAACAACAAACCATATAGACCGGAACAACAAAAAACAATAGAGACCGGAACAACAATAAACAATATAGACCGAAACAACAACAAACCATATAGACCGAAACAACAACAAACCGTAGAGACCGGAACAACAACAAACCATATAGACCGGAACAACAAAAAACCATAGAGACCGGAAAAACAACAAACCATATAGACCGGAACAACAAAAAACCATAGAGACCGGAACAACAAAAAACCATAGAGACCGGAACAACAAAAAACAATAGAGACAGAAACATAATCAATACATATACACCGGAACAACGATAAATTATATAGACCGAAACAACAACAAACCATATAGACCGACACAACAACAAACCATATAGACCGGAACAACAAAAAACCATATAGACCGGAACAACAAAAAACCATAGAGACCGAAACAACAACAAACCATATAGACCGGAACAACAAAAAACCATATAGACCGGAACAACAAAAAACCATAGAGATGAGAATAGACAAACATGGTATTTATAGCTCAATTAAAGGCATACATTAAGGAGGAATATTTAACAGTTAATTATTTAAAACTCATAATTTTAAAATTACATTTTCATATGTATTGATTAAATAAAATAATTTACTGGGACAGAAGCTCAATTCATATTTATTCTTCTTAAGGCTAACAAATATTTTATTTCTCCAACTTTTATCTGAAAACAGACTATAGCTTACCTGTAATTAAATTCTTTTGTTTTCTACCTGCACCCCATTCCCACTTAGCCAACATAGATCTACCTGTATTTTACCTGTATTTTTTCCAAATGTTGGCTAAGTGGGAAGACACCATTTCAGAATGTTGGCTAAGTGGGAATAAACCCTTCATAGCATAATATTTACATTCAGTGTGTATTTCCCCTTATGTTTGAATTGGAAGTATGCGACGTTCAATTTCCTGTGAATACACTTTGCTAATTCAAGCCAGGATCACAAATATAAACGTCATCACGCGTTTTGAATATATTTTTTATTGTAAGATTAATTGAAACGTTTAAACTTACATAACCAACTTGATATGTCCAAATATAAAATATTCGTTAAATCATATCATTTCGTCAATAAAAAAGATTTTTTCGGCAAAGTTTCTGGCACTATATTTAAAGTCGCGGAAGCGATCTAAATAGCATGTTAATATGGCTGTTCCGTGTAATATGCTTCATATCCCTGACTAAGAGCGCATATAATGGCTTTATAGCGACGATACACAATGATTCATACAAATAGACATCAGTATGAAAATATAAATATGTGATAGTGTTGAATTTTGTACATAATAGGGGAGTCGTTTCTTGAGAAGCTGAACGCGCGAGGGGGGGGGGGGGGGAGGGGGGATAAATTGTATGTATAATTCAATTTTTATCTTCTCTCTCTGAAATTTAAATTAATTAACGATTTAAGAAGGTTTGAAATATCAAAAATAGGTTCATCTTTGCTCGATCATATAGTAAAGTGCAATTTATTAATATAATAAGGATTTTCATTAAAGGATGAAATATCAATTAATTTGCGGGTTTATTTTATAAGTAACTACATATGAAGACTCAATAGCCCTTCAAACACATATGTTTTACCCGCTGAAATACGACCTGGATAAATAAATAGAGCAGTGTAAACTTCCGAACATGCAGAGCTTGTCGCCATTTCATGATAATTATGCGTACCAAATCTTACGCATATCGGCTTAATACCAGTGAATTTGTAGAGAGAAAGAGCGTAGAAAAAGAGAGTAGAAAATACATGGGAAAAGAATAGTGGTTACAGAAGTTAAAAGATGGAATTACAACAGACATTTTGAACATATAGAAAATTGAATTTTAAAGGAGCTGCCACCTCGCTGTCCCACGTTTTGAGAGGATGTAAAAAATTATAATAGATACGGTTATCCCCTCCCCCCGAATTAGAATTTTTGAAGATATTCTACCCCCCCCCCACCCCCTTCAAAACTGAACGATATGCTACGTGCCGGGTAGATCTGAATACTTGAATTAGCGGCAACATCCTTCCGTCTGTGGAGTGGATTAATCTCAGACCACGCTGATACATGTATGTGGACTCTGTCTTTTCTTTAAAAAAAAAAACAAAAACAAAACCGAAAAGTTTTCAATTAATAGACACACCGAACTCAGTCTTATGAAAATTGAGGAATTTATAAAGTTTATAAGCCCTCCAAAGTCTAAATGGATAACGTTACAGTATCGTTGTTAATGATTCAATTCATGTATTCTGTTTTTAGATAAAGGTAAGCTGTTTTCATAATACTTTATTTGAAACATTTTATTACTGAAAAATTATTGTTATTGTTTCTATGATAGAGACAGAGAACCAGTCTACAGACAGACACGAAGCGCTACCTCGTGGGAAGAGTCTATTACTTAAGGGGGATGTGCGGCCATCTTGTACATTTGAGGATAAGAATGTAAACATTTCTTGAACTGGCTTGTTTCTGCCCGAAACTGGCCAAAAATGTTGCCAAAAGATAGAAAAGCAATAAATATGAAGTCCTACATGTCATTTTGTTTGAAAAGTATGCATACAAGAACAGGGCAATGCCTTTTTAATCACTCAGAACAGCTTTCGAACTGCACAGGTACATACTTATTTTGAAGATTTAAAAATCTGAAAAAAATATGAAGGGGGTTCATTGGTGTCCTCTCTACAACCATTTGTTGAGAAAAAGTTTGAATTTTGCTCATTTGAGTTGATTTGCCTCAAAATAGGGTACCCTAGGGTTCTTGTTATGATTGAGTTGCGTTCAATGGAAATGTTATAATTGATTTGGGTATATATCAGATAGTGTTATATTATACTTACTTAGATATTAAACAGTGTAAGGAATATTTCCAAATGTACCTTTTGCAACAATTCTACTTCAGCAACACATTGTAACACTGCTAATACTATCAATTGGAGCTTATTTTAATTAAAGACAAGTTACGTTTTAATTAAACAATAAAATGCTTTCTTTGGTGATTCATGCGGGATATGAAGATGGCAAAATTGCATTCTGCAATGATCGCTACCTCTATAACCCGCATAAATCATCAATGAAAGAATTTTATTGTTTATATTTACATCTTTCTTTTTAACAAATTAATAAATTCATTATAAAAGTAAGTAAAATTTACTAAATTACTGTTAATGTACATTAGTACGTTAGCTAAAAGAAACAGCCAGATCGTCTCCTATAGGGATTTGAGTCTGATATCATCATGATTATTTCGTGCAGTCCGTGACTTTTCTTAGGTCGATGTAGGCTTCGACCAATCGATAAACGGGGCGTGAGATTTCAGTCCTGTCAGTTTCTATAGAGCTATGAATTAACTATAAGTTTCCGCAAGAAATAGAGGGAATCATACTCGGTAAATGAACATACAATATCACGTGTCTCTATTCGTGTTAAAAAGTATCACAAATCTAATTATATGATTAACTGTTTGCTTGTAATAGTTATCAGAAATTTACATGTTTTTGTGATATTTAGGCGGGCTCTGCTGAAAACAAAGTCCTGGCTGTAGGCAGGCAAATCTTCAAAGTTATAAGCTATAAATAAAACAACACTCTAACACAGCTTTCGGTATACAAAAGAGTTTCACAGAGAGCCTTGTTTTGTCAAACGTATTGCTTTCTAAATGTTCGCGATTAAGCGAGGAGTGTTGTTTTTCCCCCTGTTTTCTTATTAAAGCTGATTTTAATTCATAAAAGCATTTGGTCGCCATATTAGTTTCGATCACTCTTCAACTGCCCCTGTGTGGTTTGCGCATAATGTGCGATGTTATAAAACACAGGAGAGAGAGAGAGAGAGAGAGAGAGAGAGAGAGAGAGAGAGAGAGAGAGAGAGATTGCCAGTCTTTGATACACTAAATGAATATGCATGAAGAGCCGGGCTTTCAGTATTTTAGTACTTTCATTTGGTTAGCCCCCCCCCCCCCCCCCCGCAAAAAGAAAAACGATTACAAAACAAAAAACGCTATAAAATCACTATGTTCCTGAATCGGAATGGTAACGACTTTATATGAATACTTTTCCTGAAACCGACATGAATACTGTTTCTGAAACCGACATTTTCATAATGACGTCTTTATATGAATTAAGTTGTATCGTTTGGAATGTAAATTTTAATATTCTAACATTATTTGTTCTGCTGAGTATCAAATGCATAATAAGCAATACATGAGATCTACACGAAAAAAGTATAGCCGTCATGACAACAATGAGTCGCATTCAAAAAAATACTACGCCAACAAAAATTAGCTTTCAAAACCGGGGGAAGGTGCATATTTGGTGTAATTTTCAAGGCATGGAAAAGAACCGGTGATCGAATATAATTGTAAATGCTTTGTATATAATCGTGGAATATACAGCAATAAACATCGTTCATTGACAACTTCTAGAGTTCACATAAATAGATAAATAGTCAAACATTAACAATCAGATTGATGATAAACGCCTGCCATAAGTGGCTAAAAATGAAAACAAAAGAAAAAATATAATAAACTTTAAAAATAACAATAGTATAAGTAGTTTGATGCAATTTTAATCAAAGTTAATTAAAAGTGTTTAATATTACATTTGTCTAAATGTGCAGACAGTAAATTCGAGATACCCGACAAAAGTATAGCCGGTGATCCAAATCAACCGCTTTTTCAATTAGCACTTTCCATACAGTGACCCAGTCAAGCAGAAACCTTACTAAGTCATTTAGGAACCTAACCCAGTAAGGTAGAAACCTTACCAAGTCAATTAAGACCCTAACCCAGTCAGGCAGAAACATTACCAAGTAAATTCACGGTCCAGTAGTCCGAAGGTTCATTAGTCCGAAGGCCCACTATCCGGAAGGTTCATTAGTCCGAATGCCCAGTAGTTCGAAGGTTCATTAGTCCGAAGGCCCACTAGTCAGAAGGTTCATTAGTTCGAATGAATCACATGTAATTAGTTTGAGAAATCTTTTCGGAATAAATTCCATCCAGCAATTTTCATCTAAGAATTTGTCATTATGATAAGCAAATTAAATGCAAAAATGTAGCTAAAATTATTTGAATTTAACCAGTTAATATTAAATTAATTTCTTTTTTAATACCCAAAATTTAAGTATATGCTTTGGATTTAATTTAATGCAAATTAAATACGTGTATACAAGTATCATTTCTCCAAAAGTCTCAAAGTACATGTATACTAAGTTTTAACCCCTCTTTAAAATCTGTATTTTCTAATTTTTAAGATAAACAAACTCGCACGCTACTTCTAAAATACAATGTAGATTTTCCACGTCAAAATATTTGTACATTTAATATTCGTTTGTTTTTCACTTCCTTTAAATTTTATTTATTAATTTTTCCGACTTAAGTTCATGTAGATTCTTGAGGATTCGTTTTGTTTCAATGTATACATGTATAATTTCCCCTGCTCTATTCTAAGTGGGGAATATTAATTTTAAAGCTCTGTCCGTTCTCCGTCTGTACGTCATTCTGTTTGTGCATTTCCGATTATCATAAATTTTACAGCGAACTTTTATATAAAAAATCATGATCCCTACTTAATTTTTATTTCTAAATGATCGATAAAGCACTACAACCCCCCCCCCCCCCTCCTCTTTTGCGGGAGATATATAAACATTCAAACCAAGTGGGAGACATAAAACTCATTGAATAAGTCCACTAGGTTTTGTTTCAATATGATTTCAATATGATATTCATACTCGATAAATTATCACTCTAATTCCAAAAGATGTTATTCTAAAACATATTTGAGAGAGAGAGAGAGAGAGAGAGAGAGAGAGAGAGAGAGAGAGAGAGAGATGGGGTGCCTCTCCGATGACTCCATCCATCTTTGTTATCCGAAAATTGCATCATCTTATTCCTTAATCTTATGATTTATAAGCAATTAACTTGTTATTCCTATTCGAAAAACTCCAGTTCGAAAACATATCATTCCTATTCTGGAAATAACGTTCATGGGCAACGAAAGTCAAATGAAAGAGGCAGAAATCTGAATACCAGAAAAAAAGTTATTATACATACAGGTATACAAAAATAATAATATAGATCTATAAAAAGATAGCAATTCGTATTGTAGTTCTCTCTTTTCATGTAATTTTGTGTTCTAAACGTCCAAGAACTTGTTAAGGTGAAAAATGATTAATCAAACCTGGCCATTTAAGTTATTTTAACCCTAACAATATTTACTTCATCGAGTTTCGGACTAATGAACCTTCGGACTAGTGGGCCTTCTGACTAATGAACCTTCGAACTACTGGACCTTCGATTTAATGAACCTTCGGGCTACTGGGCAGACCCCAGTAAATTAGGAACCTAACCGAGTCTGGCAGGAACATTGCTAAGTCAAATGAAAACCTAACCCAGTCAGGCAGAAATGTTACCAAGTCGATTTAGAACCTGACCCAGTCAGGCAGAAACCTTATTAAGTCAATAAGGAACCTAACCAGTCAGTCAGAAACCTTACCAAGTCACTTTAAAACCTAACCCAGTCTGGCAGAAACCTTACCAAGTCATTATGGAACCTTACCCAGTCAGACAGAAACCTTAACAAGTCACTTTAGAACCTAACCCAGTCAAGCAGAAACCTTGGCAAGTCCCTTTAGACTGCTCAATATTGTTCAAGGTAAATCTATACACTTCTACAGTTAAATAAATACTTAATGCCACAATAAAGGGCTTTTCAGATTTGGATAATGTAATTTAATGCTTGAATCTTGAATTTTATTATATATACCTGGTTATTGTTATTCATCATGAATTGCACGTATAGTTTTTTTCCTTTCTTTTGATGGGTTAAGGATAAATTTAGGCAAATTATCAAAACTGTGTCAATGTCCTTATGGATCACAGTATTCCTATAAAAAGTTTTAAGTGTTAATTTTTTTTCAGCCTGTATTAATGTCACAATACAACTCAAAATCCTCTATAAAACGAACTTTATTTTTTATATAAACATTGATTTGTAGCAGACAAATTAGACATAAATTTTCCTTGATGGAAAATACAACTGAATCAACCATACAATGACTACAAGTTTTTATTGCACAGTGCTTATAAAAATATTTATTTCAATATGCATGAATTTTCCATTCTTTTTGAATTGAAATTTACAATCATAGTCCAGTTTACTATAAGAGGTACTGTAATCAAGGATAATTGGCATGTATACATATAACAGTCATCCACATACATGGAATACATATACCGTATGTAATATTTATATTTTTCACACAAAGATTTTTTCTGTTTGTGAATGATTAAGTTGGGGAATAGCTAGCTTGGTATGATGTCTATTGGCTTTCTACTGGTTGCTAATGGAAAAGAGAAACAATTGTTATAGATAGTTTAAAATTCTCTGAATTTTAAATCTTTCATGTAACATATTTACAACAAATCCATAAAAATTAGACAAAATATGTATAAAATGATGTCACCCCTTCCTTGCCTAAAGTTAAGCAAGAGGCACTACAAAATATATTTTGTTGCACAACTTTAAGATCTTTTTAAATAAGCACATACAATTCCAAGACATCTTTATACTCTTCCTATGAATGCATTCAGTGTTCATTCATTTTCAACCACTACATGAGGCCGATAGGCCATTATAATATTAACATGAACAGTTTTGGTCTTATTAATAAGATATCACTGTGTCAAGTAAGTGCTATTTATACTATACTTCTATATGAAAAATGAATAAAAATATTGATTTGACTATCTTGAGTATTACAGTACTGACAAGTCTCAATCCTTTTTATAAGATAAAAAGTTTCATCACAGCTAGGAGTGACTTCCATTTGGATTAAACAACATCATTCATTTGGTTAATTACATTTAACAAAGATTTTTTTTTTCAAAACCCAAAAGAACTTTTTTAACCACCCACTACAGAGAGAAATCCATCCCGTGAGGTACTACTTTATTCAATATCAGCATATATTTAAAGGACAGAATTAAGCTCTTGTTTGTCTGCCCCCTCCCCAGGAAACTGAACTCTTGCTCTAAAGAACTATCATAATATTTAACTTTGATAGACAGCTTCATTCTTTCTCCTCTGAATGTCTATTCATCTTTCATTCAACTTCAACAGCAGAACTAGACTTTTAATCATTACATGTAAATACTTTATGATTTCCCCATTCATGGAGCCAGCACCCCTGCCTAACGATGAAGTTGTCATAAAAATTACTATATCTGTGAAGGTTTTATGGTCTTTCAAATATGTAGTCAGTATCTATTCATTAAAAGCAGAAAAAAAAGATATTTAAACATTACATTTGTTTTCATTACTGTAAACCAACTTTAATTTGCGTGCGAGAAAATTTCGCAAGTAGCCTCTTTGTCACAAATATTTTTCGCCGCAAATCAGTCTTTTATTGCCTCTGGTATATTATTTTCCACATAGTCTACATCTTGTTCCCAACAAACAGTAGCTGTGAACCAGTATCTCTTTTGTAAATCTCGAAGTTAAGTTGTAGCGAGTTAAAGTTGGTTTACAGTATATGACCATTGTGGCCCCGCCCTGGAGTCAGAACCCCTAACCCAGGGGATAATTTTGGTAAAGGGCTTCTTGGTCTACATAACTTCTATCAGTTGTACAGAAGTAAAGAGAAGAAGATTTTTTTTTTAAAATTGTCAGTTTTGGTCCTGCCTCTAGAGCTCATGTGGAGAAAAAGTCATGAAATTTACAATTTATGTTCCCCTTACCCCATAAATTAATTATATTACATTTGTAAAAATAATGGCCAAGTAGTTTTTAAGAAGTTAAAAGTATTCAGTTGTTAATGCAGGATGGTGAATGACAAAGGACAGATACCAATTTCATGAGGTCACCTAGGGTGATTCAGGTGACCAGAAAATGTCCCTATAGGATGACTAAGACCAACATCCAGAATGAACAGTTTTTTCTCTTTTTCAACAAATACAATTGTCTTGAAACAATCCGAAAGTGTGCATCTCATCTGCCATAAAAGGAATAGAAAATCCACAAGGCATCTGGTCCAGACCAGGTTTTCACTACTCGGTAGGCTACTGAAGAATTATCTGCAGAGATTGCTCCATTGTTATAGGTTCTCTTTCAGGTATTTTTCAATCAGGCATCTATACCAGCAGAGTGGAAAATGGCAAATGTGGTTCCAATCTAAAAACATAGGTAATTAAACATTACAGAGCTCACCAAGACAGGTATTCACAAAACGAGACCATCATTATCACTTTATATTAAAATTTATGTTTATGACCTTTATCATTTTATACCAGTAATACCAAAAAAAAAAAAAAATAAAAAAAATTAATGTCGAGTTATCCTTTACAACATGATAAATTTAATATGGCTATTTTATTTAAATCCTGTAAATATCACAATAACAATCGTGTGATATAATACAAAATGATCCGTCACATCATATGATAAACAATTGTATCATATATCATAATATGATATTGTGTCATAAGAGGATATGTACCATTGGATACAATATGATATGGAAAGATAGTACACAAAATTCTATCATATAATAAAAGATGTCCAAGATGATATTATACGATGATTGCTGTTTTTGAGGTCAATACACGATAATTTAGCTACCCGAGAAGTACAATATTCATCAAGCCAGAGGCGAGGTGAATATTGTAGTTCGAGGGTAGCTAAATCATCCTATTGATCGAAAAAAAATAGCAAGAACTGTTTTATTAAATGATTCAGCGATGAATTGATACAACAATAACAAATTGAGTGTTTTCAAGCGAAGATTTTAATTTGAAGAGACTTCATTAATGTACCTTGGAGCTTTGATAACGGCGGTCACTGATTAATGGCTGGTGATCAAGATAAATGGTTCTTGAGCAATGGGGGTTGATGAGAATTTTTCATCAGTTATTAAGGATGGAGTTTCTCTTAAAAGACATGGCAGCTCTAAAATAAATAAACAGGATTAAAGTTTACAGTACTAAAAAATTGCACCAGACACAACAACATATGTAAACCCATTTATCAATCTAATGCTTTCTCAACATATCATTATCTATTATACATCACTCACATCCATACTAACAAGTTTTATGAAATTCCAATAAATAGTAAAAGTTTTCGAGACATAAAAAATACATGTACCCCTCTCTCATTACATGTAAATAAAGCTGTTTTCAGACTTGTCTTTTGATTGACTTATACACACTTGAATATTAAGTTATACCATCATTTTTCAGTTTGAATTGCTTCTTAGAACTAGATTTAAGAAAATAAATCAAAATATTGAGAATAAACTGTTAATTTACCAAAAAAATCAGTATATTAAGTTAAAAAAGTACACATTTTTTCTCTTTTCTGGATACATTTTTACTCAAATCAAGAATAATAGCATCACAAATACCACGAATAAGGAATTGCAAGAAAGAAGAGGATATGTCGTTTCTAAAAAGGTGCTACATATGAAATTTGGTACGTTAGAAATGGAGTTATTAAACTTTCAATGTGTAAACCTAATGATAACCTAACAAAAATGATAACCTAACTACATTTTTACGCCAAAACCCAACGTCATGATGTCATAGACAGCTGAGGCAGCCATATTGACATGTGATGTCATCATAACAAGGTAATTTGAACCTGTGTATACATTCAAAATGAGAGGTGAGAGAAAAAAGCACAAGTTTGTCTGTGGAAACAATGTTAGAAAGGGGAGAGTGGGTCAAGGCCACTCTAAACATCAGGTATTTAAATCAGTTTGGTTACCGAGGCGGTTAACAGCTAATCAATTTAACTTAATTACTAAAGTATCACCTGATGGTAAGTCGTACACTTTGTCAGGAGATGAAAAAAGTCTTAGTAATGTCAAGGTTTTGCGCCCCCGCCCCAGTGATCCCAGCCCTTACTCAAGTGTCACCAGACCCGACAGTCGGGAAATGAGGGTTGTTGATAAGGGTCTGACCCTTGACATGATAAATGACCTGCATGTATCACATGCCAGGTGTTTATGCCAACTTGCTGATTTTGAGATAAAATCTGAAACTAAGTGAGGGCTAGGCTGGTCATGGACATTCAGGTGCAAGAGAAGCCATATAAATTGTAGCATGAGGTTCCATCAAAGCGCTGTGGCAGAAAAGCTGCAGAAATGAATCTAGGTATACAAACGGGTCTCTACCAGACCCCATTAGGTAATGGCCAGGCCAGACTTATTCTGGCATGTACTGGCATTCCCCCCCCCCCCCCCCCCCCCCCAGGTCCGGAATGTATAAATCAGGTAATAAAGTGGGTGAGAAAATTGTTGAAATAGCAGAACACGATATGGATAAAAACTTGAAACAACTTAAGAAAAAGAATGAAATGTTAGGTCTTCCATCTCACATCCAATCAATATTCAAATGGATGCCTCTTATCAATCAAGGGGTATCACTAGCAGGCATAAAATGGGCCAGGGAACCTCACAAGTAATTGGTGTAGCGTGTGAGGATGAGACGGACCAACATAATGTGATAAGCTATCATATGGTAAATAAACTATGCTGGGTTGGAGCATGGCTCCGAGGAGAGGGATATGATGTTAGCTGCCCAAATGGGCATGTTGGTTGTACGGCCAATAAAAATCCCGTCGAACCATTGTCCGAGAGGGAGACGGGATACAAAATTGGGGAAAAACTGGCTAAACATGATCTGCTGGTTAAATATGTGACCACTGATGGCGATGCCACCAGTTGTGCAGGGTTAGAAACCGCCCTTAAAAACACTCTGTCCCCCCTGTGGAAAACTAGCCGACTAGCCGATAGGATACATAGGGGGCAAAGTCTATTTCGACAAGGCGTTAAAGCCGAATTCAGTCCCGAAATGTTTCCTGCACACACTAAAACTCACAAGTCCGATTTGCAGAAAATGTTTGCCAATGACATCAAAGAACGATGCCACGGCATTTTTCAGACACTGTTTAAAAAACATAATGGTGACTTGAATAAAATTTCAAAATGCCTACCTAGAATTGTAGACAGGGTCATCAAGTGCTACAGTGGGGGTTGCGGTGAAGGTTGCAGATGGAGTGTAACTCTCTGTAAAGGTGGTAAGAAAACTAGCTGGTGGCACAAATCTGTTGGTCTCCGAGCACATAATCTAGAACAAGGTGACCTAAAGTTAAATCAAAAAGACAAGGTTATTCTAAAATCATTACTCGGAATGGTTCTCTCGATCTCTGCCTTGAATGAAATGAAACTAAACATAACTACAAACAAGTGCAAGTCAGTCAATTGAACCATATCTGTCAGTCTTCCCAAAAACAAAACTTACAGTAGAAATGCAAAATCCCGTGCTCTCTCAGGTCTGTTACGAGCTAACAATGGGATAGACTTGGCAGTGTGTACAACCCTTGCTTCCCTAGGTGCTCCCCTTGGTGCCCAGTCTCAGTCACTGAAAGCTCTGCAAAGAATAAAACAAATGTCAGAGTATAGCATGAAGCATGCAAAATCATTGAATCAGAAAAAGAAGCGAGCATGGGCTCGATGTAGAAATGCAATACAGTATGTCAAACAAAAACTAAATCGGCCTGTAAAGACTGACTACCGAAAGAATCAGCTAGAGCCGTCACTCTCCGGTCTGGCAAAACAAAGGGGTGAGAATTTAGAGAATCCCGATCCCGACCAACCTGGTTGCAGTCATTGGTGAAAAATCAATTGATATCAATATAATTAAGCTTATTAAACTGTTGTGTTCTTCAAATATGTGTTTAAAAAATTAAAACTGATTTACAATGAGTATACAATGAAAATTATGTGCAATGTTTTTAAAAATAAAATTTGTAAAGAAGAAAAAAAATTGTAGACCACTGGGGGGAGGGGTTGGAGATGGGCCTCCAGTGCTCTGCATATTTTTTTTTTTTATCTTTATAAAATTTCACAATACATAATTTTAAGTGAATTAAATCTATAAAATACATACCATTACTCATTTAAATGGAAATTTATAACACAAGGGGATAATTCACATGTTGTCTGCACACACCTTCAAACATACAGTTGACATGCTGCATATTAATTCCATGTGGTTCAAGCGAGAGATGATCTGGGTTTATGCATAACCGGTTGTGGCATAAATGTGAACAATCAAGAGATGGAGGAGGAATAAATCTGAGTTTGATAATTAAAGACAATTTAGCGGGGGAATAACTATGCAATTCAAGGTTAATTAGGGAGTTTAACTTTTATCTGACCATAGGACTTTGACCTCTGACCATTATGCCACAGTCTACACTGGAGATTGGCAGCTAAATAGCTTTTTTCATGTAATTTCTTGGAATATTTAGCCACAAAAGCATCCATATTGATGAAGAAGATGAACAGGAAGTGGATAAAATAAAAACACACACCGTTGAATTTCATATTTCAGATAAAAAATAAAAAAAATAAAAATAAGATATTTTTCCTACTTACTCAATTAATACATTCTAATACATTCTCCATAGCCGATAATGTTAACAAAATGTCACACAGCATTCTCCCTAATTTTCGTTCAGCAACGAGTGATTCCTCAAACTGAAGCTACACAAGTTGTCCATCTTTGGTCCGTGTTTCGTGGTTTGATGTCAGATTCGTTTTCCTGCAAAATCCGTCTGTTTACGTCAACCCCTGAAAAAGAAAGTGAAAGTACAAAACTCCTGCCTATCAGTGAAGCATCAAATAACACAAAATAATTCCATACACTTTCAGGTTAAATCACATTTTGCTCAATATACTTACAGGAAAAATGCTCCTCACTTACAAGTATGATGTTCATAATAGTACATAGCTTCATAGTTTTTATATGTAGTCTGTTAATAAAGGAACTTTTATTTTTAATGGCACTACTTTGTTGTCCTACCGATTCTAAAAATAGTTGAAGGGATAATCCCATATTCTTAGAAAAAGTCTACAAGTATACAGTTCAATATCAATCATGCCTAAGAAGGGACCACAGTGGCTGCATCAACATCAGTACAACAAGAGATGTTTGAAAAACACTAATGCCGCCCCCCCCCCCCCCCCCCCCCCCACTTTTGGAAACATCTGCAAAGAAAATGAACGGAAACTGCAAATAATTGGAATTTTTCTACGTCAAAGGGGCATTACTCTGTTGAAAATTGCTCTATCATACCCAAAATCGAACTTGACCTAGATATTATTATGATAAACCTGTATACCAAATTTCATTTCAATATGTGCATCTTCTGCAAAGAAAATGAACGGAAACTGTTGGTGGACCGACCGACAGACAGACAGCAGCAGAGCAATATGCCCTCCCTTCTTCGAAGGGGGGCATAAAAAAGCACTCCTCACAACAAGGGCCAGAAAAGTACAGGGACCGCCAACCCAGTCCAGTGTCTATGTCCTATAAAAAGGTTAAGTAAAGAAGGGTTTCAGAACATTGTACAGCAACAGAAGAATGGAATGTTCATCGTTAGCAATGCAGAGAAAAAGCAGTGAGATGAAGATTTTGCGACCCCGTGTCATGTAATATTTCGATACCGCGAAATATTGAACCCAGGTTCAATATATTATGCAATATCATGAACCCGGGTTCAATATATCATTGCGAAATATTGAACCCTCGATTAAAATATTGAACCCTGGGTTCAATATATTATGGCCACGATATATTGAACACCCCTCTAATTTTCATTGCTATTGGAGAGGGGGTTCAAAATATTATGGCTGCAAAATTGGAAATAGAAGGGGGGTTCAATATATCGCGGCCATAATATTTTGAACCCCTCTCCAACAGCAATGCATATTAGGTAGGGGATTCAATATATTGTAGCCATAATATTTTGAACCCCATCTCCAAAGGTAATTGGAAATAGGAGGGGGGTTTAATGTATCGCGGCCATAATATTTTAAATCCCTTCTCCTATAGTAATTGAAAAGCAGAGGGGAGTTCAAAATATCGTGGCCATGATACATGTATATTGAACTCAGGGTTCAATATTTTATGGGGAGGTTTAATACATCGCAGCGATATTTTGAACCTGGGTTCAAAATATTATATGTCACCAGGCCGAGTGAAGTGCAGCCGGTAGACTCCTATATGGAAGCAGTGTCACCAAACCCAAATTCCAAACTTTACAAAGTATTCCATTAAGAAAAAAAACTGCTTAACTATGGAACCATGCATTTAAAGAGCACTCACAGAATTCCTGGCTGTGACGGTTCACTGGACTGGAATCAGCATGGGGAGGAAAAGTGAAGCCTGGCATGGATCCTTTCCATTCGATGTAAGAAGTGCCATTACACCAGTCACCGTGAAAAGCTGTACGAGGAAGTGAGTTGATCTGGAAGAGGATGTGCAGCTTAATGTAGCCATAGCTGTCGGTCACTTGGGTACCAGCCTCATGACAGAGGGTATGCTTGCAATGCTTCTTGGCGCAAACATTGAACCAGCATCAGCCACCAACGATCAACAGACCTGCAACAAAGTAGGCAAAATCAACACTGAAGTGAACAAAAAAAGCATGAAAAAAATAAGGCAGGACATTAAAGACCTTAACGAAAATAGTGGACTTCCCAATACACCTATAAGAGCAGAAGGAGATGCCTGGTATAACAATGCCACCTTCAGTGCCATGGAAAAAACACCATTCCAAGCCGCCACACAAGTGACATACACTTTAAGTGAAAATGTTACCAAGAAGAATGTTGTGGCAGTGTTATATGGCAATAAACTGTGCAAGAAAGGCGCCCATCTTAGAGCTAAAGGAAAGGAAGTTACCTGCCCAGGACATGAAGATTGCAACCATTCCTCCAGAGACCACCATTGGAGATGAAAAGAGATGTGCTGCGGAATGCATCGGTGAGCTGCAAAGTGATGACCGTCCACATGTCATTTCCCATTTCACCAGTGATGGAGATAGTGCCACTGCTTCCAGTGCATCTGAAAAGCAAGGGCATGTAATTGAAAACCTCAAAGACCTGCACCACTTCTTTGACTCTCAAATAAAACAGACTGATAAGGCTCCATCAATAGTCACAAGTTTCCAAGAAGAACCGAAGCCATGAGAGAATCAATGCAGAGAAGATTTGCCCTGAATCTGAAGCTCAGATGCAGGACCGAGTACAAAAACTGTTACAAACACTACTCCGAAGACTTACATCCATCATCAGCTGCTACCAAGGACAGTGCGGAAAGTCCTGCCAACTTCATTCCTTTTCCTGTCACAGACTAAAACACAACAAGTGGAACTCATCAGTGTTCCCTAGTGACTTTGAATTAAGCATGATCGAAGAAGACAGATTCTTGTTAAAAGATTGTATAAATCTAATAATCTTGATAGAATTATTTATCTCATACGTGTGGTGTATACTACCCGTGTGATAAACCTTTGCTTTATCAAACGGGTGATGCTTTATCAAATACTTCCGGTCCGAACTATTTTTGACACAGCCCCTCGCTTCAACGCTTCAGTGACCTATTTTCGAAGACTTGCTAGTATTTTCCATTTAGCTATATCTACTTCCAAAAATTGATTTAAAATGGATTTTGTCGAAGATTTAAATTACAAATATGAAGGAAAACACATAACTGTGAAGTTTATAAAACTGCAAATCGCGCTAGCTATCAAGGAGTTCATTCTGACGACGCAATTTTATGAAAATAGAACGCTTTGGTTGTGTTTCTATACAAGAACTTACCGAAATAATATCTCCCAAGACTTTTATTTCACCAGCAGTAAGCATCCTTATTCAATATTTTCAACTTAGAATCATTAGGCTAGTGTTCGTTTTATAAAACATCAACAACTGTTCCTCGTTCCAGTCAATTCAAACTAACGAGCATTCACAACTTAGTGTATGTCAACAAACTTCATTATTCAAGTCTTCTGATCAGTATTTCCATTTAATTAAGTGATTAAGCTCTAAGAAAAATTATTTAGAGATAAAAAATTATTTCAATGTTTATTTCAGTGAAACTTTACATTAAAACAGTTATATTTATCTCCGAAATGACGTACTCATTTGTATTGCGCAAGGTCACAATAACCGCATAACACAACGTTGCATCATCGTTTAATCTTTGAAAAAAAAAATCAATTCGGGTCATATAAGGGGCTGTCTCAAAAGCTTCATAATATAAATCAAATTGTATGAGATAAATAGAACATCTATAATTGTGTGATTTTATATTTGCTTTATCCAACTCGTTGAAATGGTTATATTCGCTCGGCAAGCCTCGCAAATATATACACCATTTCAACTCGTTGGATAAAGCAAATATAAAATCACACAATATAGATATCCTCTATATATCATACTTGTACACAAAAATCTGAATCTGTGAAAAGGGCACATTTAAATCAAATCCAAAATATATTAAAAGTAATAGAAATTTTGAAAGTAGAATACATAAAGTTGTGCACTCACTCAATCTGGGTCATGGAAATTCAACATTGGAACTTAGTCAATCTATAGGGGCACCTGTTATAAAAGGACGTAGAGTGGCCCATCATCTAAAACAACAGCCAAATACATAAAGGCACTTTAAAATGAAACAAAAACTGTTAAAATATATATTTCAAAGAAAATTCTACAGATCTAAAAGACATCAGCTCTACTTTAAAAAGTCTAAAGACACTTGAAGTAAATCACTAACAGATCGAAAATTAAATAGGAAGTAGTTAAGGTTCTAAACTGACAGATTAATGAATCTGCCAGACTGGGTTAGGTTCTAGACAGACAGATTAATTAATCTGCTTGACTGGGTTAGTTCTAGACAGACATATTAATGAGTCTGTCTGACTGGGTTAGGTTCTAAACTGACTTGTTAATAAATCTGCCTGACTGGGTTAGGTTCTAAACTGACAGATTAATGAATCAGCTTGACTGGGTTAGGTTCTAAACTGACTTGATAATGAATCTGCCTGACTGGGTTAGGTTCTAAACTGGCTTGATAATGAATTTGCCTGACTAGGTTAGGTTCTAGACAAACAGATCAATGAATCTGCCTGACTGGGTTAGGTTCTAAACTGACAGATTAATGAATCTGCCTGACTGGGTTAGGTTCTAAACTGACAGATTAATGAATATGCCTGACTGGGTTAGGTTCTAAACTGACAGATTAATGAATATGCCAGACTGGGTTAGGTTCTAAACTGACTTGATAATGAATTTGCCTGACTGGGTTAGGTTCTAAACTGACTTGTTAATGAATCTGGCTGACTGGGTTAGGTTCTAGATTGACTTGTTAATGAATCTGCCTGACTAGGTTAGGTTCTAGACAGACAGATCAATGAATCTGCCTGACTGGGTTAGGTTCTAGACTGACTTGTTAATGAATCTGCCTGACTGGGTTAGGTTCTAAACTGACAGATTAATGAATCTGCCTGACTGGGATAGGTTCTAGACTGACTATTTAATGAATCTGCCTGACTGGGTTAGGTTCTAAACTAACTGATAAAAGAATCTGGCTGACTGGGTTAGGTTCTAAACTGTCATATTAATGAATCTGCCTGACTGGGTTAGGTTCTAAACTGACTTGATAATGAATTTGCCTGACTAGGTTAGGTTCTAAACTGACATATTAATGAATCTGCCTGACTGGGTTAGGTTCTAGACTGACTTGGTAATGAATCTGCCTGACTGGGTTAGTTTCTAGACTGACTTGTTAATGAATCTGCCTGACTAGGTTAGGTTCTAAACTGACATATTGATGAATCTGCCTGACTGGGTTAGGTTCTAAACTAACTGATAAAAGAATCTGGCTGACTGGGTTAGGTTCTAAACTGTCATATTAATGAATATGCCTGACTGGGTTAGGTTCTAAACTGACTTGATAATGAATTTGCCTGACTAGGTTAGGTTCTAAACTGACATATTGATGAATCCGCTTGACTGGGTTAGGTTCTAAACTGACTTGTTAATGAATCTGCCTGACTAAATTAGGTGTTAGACTGACTTGATAATGAATCTGCCTGACTGGTTCTAAACTGACAGATTAATGAGTCTGTCTGACTGGGTTAGGTTCTAAACTGACTTGATAATTAATCTGCCTGACTAGGTTAGGTTCTAAACTGATAAAAGAATCTGCCTGACTGGGTTAGGTTCTAAACTGACATATTAATGAATCTGCCTGACTGGGTTAGGTTCTAAACTGACTTGATAATGAATATGCCTGACTGGGTTAGGGTCTAAACTTCCTTATTAATGAATCTGCCTGACTTGGTTAGGGTCTAAACATTCCAATTAGTTATATATGAACCTGTTTCACTTCCATATATAGAAGGACTTGTACTTTAGGGATAATAAAAATTGATTAACCAAAATGGTATCATTGATCTAGTAATTAAAGAACATCTCCCAAAGTTGACCTGCAGTGATTGGTGTGGCTTGGTTTTCAGGTGCTGCATTATGGTCCTATGCATATATGTCCCTCAGAAAGTGTATGAGATCAAAGGGAAATGTATATTTCTACATATAAACATCTGATGAAAGCCTCTAGTACAATAGACAGGAATCCAGTTCCAGGAGGAGACACATTAAGGAGTCTGAAATACATTTATTTTTAATAAATACTTTACCAGAACAATCGCTGTAAAATAACTATTATTTGCGATGACTTTATTTCCCGATTTACCCTAGACGTAGCTGTGACTAATTTTTGCAACCCTGCCTTTTTCACACTTGCTTTTGTATTCCAACTATATGGCAAATATTGGTCCATAGCTAGAAATATTTGCAACAATGAGACTCTTTTATTATTATTATTATTATTCTTTTAGTATTATCATGACAGACAGGATAAATATTTATAGTCTAGATATGTTCATACAGTTTTCTTTTAGGATATCATAGACTTCACTCTCAACTGTTGAATTCTCAGTACTGTTATTTTCCTATTCATACATATGAAACACGAAAAGACCTGCAATGGAAAAAGATATGTATCTATACACAAACGCATGGCTGAGGTGAAAGCCTCTTAACATACGATAAACAGGAATTGAAATACTTTCAATGGAGAAAAATTGACAAGCTGTGTAGTAAATTTCTTTGTAACATTAAGAAAACAACAACAACTCGACAGCCCCCCAACCCAAACAATGCTATCATTTAGGCTTTCTGATAAAAACATATTGGCAATGTTTTGCAAACTGTTTATTACCATTTTCTTACATGTGTGATAGTGTCTATAATAGGCTCAATGCTGTATTGGCTGCACATACAACCAATTCACGCCAAGGATCATTTCTCGCCAGTACATTGTTCATGTCATTACGTCATTTTATCACCACATTAAAATATTTTACAAAAATGATGTAATAATGCACTGGCAAGAAATGGTAGTCGGTGAGAACTGGTCGCACGCCAGTAACGCTCCTACATCAGTACTTGCACGAGAGTGTTGGTTTGTGAACTGAAGGGTCCTGGGTTCGAACCTAGTTGTAGTAATTCCACCTCTTCTATTACAAATAATAAATTATCTTTAAAACAAAACATGATATTTCACTTATACAGGTCTTACTGAGGGTGCAGAGTGTCCGAGATCTTCCACAAGTTGTATTCCATATAATCTGAGGCCCCAAGTCAAAGGGTGTATTGAATACAACCAAGTACCAAATTTGAAATGATTATGATTAGAACTGGTGGATTTTAAATAAGAACTCTTTGTTTTATAGAGGAATTGGACAACGTTTTTGTCATTCCGTTATTAAAAATGAAATATCAGGCCGAGCCGAATCTCTGAGATGAACCAAAATTTCACCGGTACCTGAGTTCTCAATATTTCAAAGCCTGTAGTTATCTCAAATACCCAATAAATGATTTGTGACCATTCCATTTATTATAGCGAGCGCAGTTAGCGGCGCAAAGCGCTGCTCGCGTAGCAAGCTCTAACGACAACGCCTGGGCGAAGAGAAAATTCGGACTACTGCTACCTTTGACATACTGAAAATTCTGTCGTCAGATTTGTCCACAATTCAATGTAAATTGCAAATGTCATGTTCTCACGAGAACAGGTAAATTGTATTTTAAGAATGTCATGCATTCAAAAGATGAATAAAACATTCTGCTGATTCTAAAAAATGGTTTGCAACTAATTGTTTTACATAAATTTCTTGGTAAATTGTTCGGAGCAATGCTACTTTGACAGAAACTGTCGAGTGATGGCTGCTCTACTAACGTGACGTCACAATGTCTAGACTAAGCACGCGACCTTTAGCGTAATGAATAAATAGATAGGCGGATCCAACAGTGCACGTTTCTGATGAATCTGATAGTGAAATTGTGATTGTTGTTAATGGCTTCGCCCTCCAGATTGCCACACCGTAAAACATAACTGTTTATACATGTATACTGGAGCGTAAAATATTTTTATTCATGTTGATGCATCCATTTGGTATCATTGAAATAAAATAATCATTTATAATGAAACCCAACTAAAAACTTTTAACTTAAGATGTGTTCATAAAAAAATTTCTTAACTGTGATGACTAATTAACGTATGCAAGCTCATTGGTTTTAATGAATTAAATTTAAATTAAGATGATTGTTTAATTGACAGATCCAATTAAGCTTCTAAGCTGCATCAAAGGAAATCCAGTCATTCCATTCCCAAATAAAACCGTCCCGGTCAATCCATCCCCTACATTCTGGCTTATCTGTCCCCAAAATTTGGTCGAACCGCCCCATCGTATAATTATATAGGCAATGGAAATCTGTCCCTTAGTTTTAGTCAAACCATCCCCAACTTTTACTCAAACCATCCCTTGGTATACTTTTATAGAATTTACACATTAATTTGGGCAATCCGTCCCCTCACTTTAGTCAATCCGTCCCGATAGAATTATTTGTATTTTTTATTTGTTGTGATTTAAATCAATTAAAAAAGCGTTCATTTCTAAATGCGTATATAAATGATTTCCGTCTCCTCACTTTGGTCAATCCGTCCCCCGATAATATTGTTTATCAATATATATCTTTCCAAATTAAAAGTCAAAATGTAATTGGTTAAATCTTTTTAGACCAATAAAATCCTCATCATCTCAGGGCTTCTCTTGTAAACATCACCATGCCCCTATGTTGTTTTAATGATTAGCGGCATCTTCTACACTGTTTGTGAATTATAGGTATACATTGACCAGACTTGTATACGGTGAATATCTTCATATCCAAATTTAATGACACCACCTGTCTCTTGTAGTTATCCAACCACCCACCTGTTGTTTTAACAATTAGCATCACCTGCGGTCTGCAGAGTCTTTAGTGTATAAAAACTATAACCACCCTTGGTATTTAGTGAATATTATGAATGTCATCCCCATCCCCTTTAAATTAAAAAGACTTTATTCGATTATAAATAAATATATTTTATATACTCTCTTCTATAGTCAAGGTATACTAGATAGATTGATATTGAAACACGATTCATATCTTGTCATATATGTGAAATACAGGACAGTAAAAAACAAAACACTACACTGATTTAAAAAAAAAAAACCCACACAAATATTCTATGTTAATTTCAAATTATTCTTATTAAGTTAAAGAACAGATTCAAAATAATTTCGGAACGCATTTTGGGACGGATTTAAAAAATGGAGACAAAAAAATATGTGAAAAATGAAAACATTATATATGTGAAACTAAGAAAATAAAAACAAAACCTTGGGGATGGACTGACCAAACTTGGGGACGGACTGACCAAACTTAGGGGCGGATAACAACAAAATATGGGAAAATACAAAAGAACAAAAATTTGGGGGCGGACTGACCAAACTTGGGGACGGATTTGGGGGCATATATAAATCCCTATATATTTGTACGAGAAGACGGTTTGACCAAACTTTGGGGACGGATAAGCCAGAAACCAAGGGACGGATCGACCGGGACCGTTTTATTTGGGAACGGATTGACCGGCACCCCATCAAAGTATCTCTATTAGTGCTTATGTGAAAACAATGTTCATTATACCCGCACTTTCTAAAGAAAGTTCGGGTATATTGTTGTTACCCTGTTCCGTCTGCCTGTCCGTCCGTCCGTCTGTCAAATTTTACTTTCTCAAACTGCTCTTACATCTTATAAACCAGTAAACTGAACTCTTGGAGTATGATTTGGGGTGTCATGTTGTTTTGTAAAAAGGTTTCAAATATTCTCTGGTAGTCCTGGGGGTCAAATAATTGGTAAAAAATGATGTTTTTTGACAAAAAATCTTCTTCCTCGAACTCTTTTTACATTTTCAACAGTAGACAAAATCATCTCTTGGAATATGTTTTGGGGTGTCTTATAGATGCGCAATAAGGTTTCGGAAATTTCAATTTAAAAATTTTAAATTTAAAAAATTTTAAAAAAAAATGTGTATTATGTGCATGTGGCCTTCTTTTTGACTAAAACTGGTATAAGAGAGTGTTATTTAGAGGCAAACACTTGGTGCGGGTATTACTGTCTAATGACAGCATCTAGTTTCAAATAGTTCTTATATATTTATGGAGTATTTTACATTAAAATCAAGAAACTACAAACAATTTATGTTGTGATTTTCGAAAAATATTGAAATAGTAACAAATTTGCAAATCAAAAACGATAAAATATGTTTTTAAAAATTGGGGGCGAGTGTCTTGTTTTGGGTCGAGTTATCCTATTTCGGGGGCGAGTTGTCTTAGACTGGTGGCGAGCTGTCTTGGGAGCGAGATGTCTTGGGGGCGAGTTATCCAGCATTCTGGTAAACCACGCTTTAATTTATTATCATGTACCCATGTGTATTTACAATTCTGCGCTCGCCCCAACGGTCGCATCGTAAAACATATTATTTTGTACTTACCTATTCATTATTATATGAATTTTCAGTCTTTTTCTACGTTAACATTCGGCAAGCACGTTTGTAGTCGTTAGTCCGCCATTTCTTTTGCAAAATCATAATCGGGCTCGATATGGGTCATACTAAAACACGCCTGCCGACGCCTGCCGGGGAAAACACGCCTGCCGAGAAAATATAGACGCCTGCCGTTTACCTGACGGATTATTTTAATTTTTTCTTTGATATTTTATTTTACTTAACTAAATTATTGATCATAGAAATAAAAAATTGACTTTATATTAATTATTTAGCTCAAAATTAGCAAAAATGTTCAATGTTGGTGAAGATAGATAACTCTTACGTAGAATTTATACGCCCGCCGAGGAAATCTATACGCCTGCCGTTTAATTGATGGATTATGTTAATATTTTCTTTGATATTTTATTTCACTTATCTAAATAAATGATAATACAAATAAAAAGTTGACTTTATATTCATTAATTAACACAAAATTTATAAAAATCGGCTAAGAAGATAACTCTTACGCAGAACTCATACGCCCGCCGAGAAAATCTATACGCCTGCCGTTTATCTGATGGATTATTTTAATATTTTCTTTGACATTTTATTTCACTTAAGTAAAAAAATGATAATAGAAATAAAAAGTTGACTTTATATTCATTAATTAATACAAAATTAGTGAAAATCGGGTAAGTAGATAACTCGTACGTAGAATTCATACGCCCGCCGAGAAAAGTATACGCCTGCCGCTCATTTGATGGATAATTTTAATTTTTTCTTTTATATTTTCTATCTAGATATATGATCATATTTATAAAAAAAATACCATATTTATTGATTGACAAAAAATTGGTAAAATTCGTGTAAGTAAATAACTCCTACGCAGAATCCATACGCCTACCTAGAAAATCTTTACGCCTGCCGTTTGCCTGATGGATTATTTTTAAAAAAAAATATGTTAGTATTTTATTTCACTGTACAAAAGAAATTACCATATATAAAAAGGCGATTTTTTTTATTCATTTCTTTACGCAAAATTAGAAAAAAATGCGCGAAGGACTTAAAAATAAAGGGAAAACTCTAACGCAGAAATCTTACGACAGTCGATTTAAGATGCACGCCTGCCATTTTATCTATGTCATTTTTATTTGTATGAACTAATTTATGAATTACTTCAGACGGCTATAGAGTTAAATTTTGCCTTACAATTATGTTCAGAACTGTACTTATTGCTGTGATTAATTATCATATTACATGAATTCGGGTGATACTAGTTTGATATAATCCGTATATCATCCCTTTTAAGTTTGACCCAGTTTTTTTTTAAATTTAATAAAACATAATAATTTCATTATTATGCCTGTCAATGAAGCTTTTATGATAAATTATAATTCAGTGAAAGATTTATGAACAAGTCTATACGAAACACACAAGGAATATATATGTGTAGGCTTTTACGCTTGTCGAATACCTATATTAATGGATTATTTATTTTTTCGCTTTACGCAAAAATGGATGATCGTGGTTTTTCCAACAATATTTCATTTAACTCAACCAATAAACGATTTAAGAAATAACAATTAGATTTTTAATAATATCAAAACGTAATAAGAATCATACGTGCATCCAGAATATTTTTTTTGCATGCATTCATATTGACATGTGCAGATGTTTTTCATACGAAATACAATCATTCACTTCATTATCCCTCAAACGGTTAAACGCAGTGTGTTGTAAAAAGGAAACCGGACCATTGTCACAATCTGAACATGTACATGTAGATTAATGTATTTTTATCTCATTTTATTACATGTACAAATAATGTACTAATTACAAAATAACTTACTCATTATTTTCTTTACTATAATATTTGGGGAATGGGGCTGGGGCTACAAGTCCAAAGATAACTAGTGATCGTTGCTCTACCTATACACGTGTATTCCCGTGTTAGTTTCTTGTATATTCTGTGTGAATTGAACGGTTTTTTGTCTCTAAAGAAACAATAGACCTTTACCTACCTGTATATTGGAAGACGACCGTGAAGCACACCTTATACACAACCCCCCCCCTCTCTCTCTCTCTCTCTCTCTCTCTCTCTCTCTCTCTCTCTCTCTCTCTCTCTCTCTCTCTCTCTCTCTCTCTCTCTCTCTCTCTCTCTCTCTCAAATGTTTTAGGAGACTAGGAAATATAGTTATGTACGAGTCGATATACTAAACACAAAAAGTTATGTTTTAAGAAAGTATGTATAGTGTATGAACTTACATAATTATTAACCCAAAAGGACTGTTAAAAACTTTCAGTACACTTTTATTATATACCCATGATTGATAGAGCAGGGTCGCTACAACAGGATTATCAGGGTTTCTGACACTTATATTTAATTTATATTATATGTAATCTATATGAAGTTGAAGACGAATACCACTTTATCCTTATATATCTCATGTACAAACACTTAATCAAAAACTATTTCTGGTTTATAAGCCATTGTTTTAACTAGTCAAACTTACTTGTACGTCTATTCATAAAACGTATATAGTCTATTCATAACCGTAAACATATTTATAAAATACAGAAAATCAAAACTTATTTTGTAAGGGAAAGTATTATTTATTATTATCTACGAAACAGTCCAGGCGTATAACCAAGAATGTTGACATGAGTTGAATCATTTTACAACGTTAATCACTGAACCGGGGTGCTTTTTACTGCATTAAAAATTGAGAGCAAAAATCGTGAAATTTTAACCCGGCACATTTTTCAACAGCTTGGTAAAAAAAAAATCTTAATACTGATAACCTTAAAATAAAGCATATACTGTACATGTAGCTGCAATAATGTGACCACCTTCGATTTATTTTCATCTGACACCCCCCCCCCCCCCAAAAAAAGAAAAAAACAGAAAAACAACACACAAACTAGCTACATTATTGCAGTTATAATGCAGTATTGACTGTGTTGAATATTGAATCAACATAGTTCTGATTTGATTTGGTAATTGCTCTATAACTTTTTTTTATCAGATTACTTATTTTCGATTAAGATTTCGGACTTTTGTTATCCTTCCAATTCTTGTGTCTCCTGTTTGGGTTTTTGTATGTTGACTTGCACGATCACAATAATTGAGACTTAAAAATGCAGTGCATTTATAGTAAACTTTGAAAATAAATGCTTCTATATATGAACTTGAGTGGGGAGAAGATTGATCATTCACTTATTTTATTTTGTTCCATTTCTTCCAAGGACAGAACAGGTAAACAGGGACAGCTTAAGTTTGTGTCTAATTGAAAATTGAAAAGTATACAGATTTACCATTTTTTCTTCTATGAACAGAATAAGTCATCACTGGAAAGGTTAAGCATGTATTGGGTTTCAAAAGTCTATGGTGGGGTATCATTCAGTCTATGTTAGATTTTCTTGATAGAAGAGGACGTTTTTAAAATTTTAAACTGATAGCCCCCCCCCCCTTTCCCTTGAATGGAATAATTATCCGCCACATTGATATCATGCAATGTAAAATTTTGCTACAAGCTTATGAATGATCTGTGTAATATTTGTTTTTAAATACGCGGCGAAACAGAACCAGGACCTGAGGTTTTAGATATAGTTTGGTGAACTAGGCAGTGAAAGTCTTAGACCTAGAGACGAAAAAGTTTTTCAAGATGTAAACAGTTACTAACATTGTACAGAACTAACTGTGTACGAAAATATATTCACTTATATGCACTTTGCTTAAAGCGTCTAACTTTTCCCCCCATATACATTTACTAAAATTACGAATTTAGGAGAATAAATATTTTTAAAATCTGGAATGCTTACACAAGTACGTTAGCCTGTTCTTTTTTATAGATTACATGATATAGTCTTCATACATGGATAAAGGCTATGCCAGTCCACTTCTCTAAAGGAATAATATTGTTGAATTGTACCTTTTTGAATTGATTGAGTTGGTGTAAATACAAATTTACGTTACGTGTCTTGCATTTTGTATTTACATGTACATCAAACACAATATTTGCAGTATGACACTATAGCTACTAAAAAAAAAACCCTAAGCGTATTTCTGAACTTAACAGTGCATTATATATATTCATATATACTTCCATTCTTATTTCAGACACCACTTTTAGAATAAATATGACAACAAATATTTCAATTACATGTAAATAAAATACATGCATATTTTAAGGGTTCTTCGAAAAATTCGAGATTATCTATAATCTTAAAATTCGAGTTTGTAATGTATATCAGAGACATGAATAACATACTGTATATATTCAATTATTTGCGACCAAAAAATAAAGGTTTGAAAACACTGATAAGATATAACGATAACTATGTGGTAAGCTGAAGTTTTTCATGAAATATAATAAAAAGACATGGATAAATGATCAAATCGGCAGGCGTACAACTCAGTGTCTCGGCGGGCGTAAGCAGGGTAAGAACTGTTCGTCTTGTTTACAGACTTTGAAAATTTTTACTATTTTTTGGTTGATTAATGAATAAAAAGTTACTTTTTATTTCTTTGATCATTAATTTAGTAAGGAAATATAAAAGATAAAAGATAAAATTAATATCATCCATCAGATAAACGGCAGGCGTATTGATTTTCTCGGCAGGCGTATGAATTCTACGTACGAGTTATCTACTTACCCGATTTTCACTAATTTTGTGTTAATTAATGAATATAACGTCAACTTTTTATTTCTATTTTCATTTTTTAACATAAATGAAATAAAATATCAAAGAAAATATTAAAATAATCCATCAGATAAACGGCAGGCGTATAGATTTTCTCGGCGGGCGTATGAGTTATCTTCTTAGCCGATTTTTATAAATTTTGTGTTAATTAATGAATATAAAGTCAACTTTTTATGTCTATTATCATTCATTTAGATAAGTGAAATAAAATATCAAAGAAAATATCAAAATTATCCATCAATTATACGGCAGGCGTATAGATTTCCTCGGCGGGCGTATAAATTCTACGTAAGAGTTATCTATCTTCACCAACATTGAACATTTTTGCTAATTTTGAGCTAAATAATTAATATAAAGTCAACTTTTTATTTCTATGATCAATAATTTAGTTAAGTAAAATAAAATATCAAAGAAAAAATTAAAATAATCCGTCAGGTAAACGGCAGGCGTCTATATTTTCTCAGCAGGCGTGTTTTCCCCGGCAGGCGTCGGCAGGCGTGTTTTAGTGTGACCGCTCGATATTACAGTTCTTATATAACAAAAAAACCCTACCGGATTTCGTTTTTCCGAACTGCCTGACTGGGTAATAGACTCTACGAGCGCAGACGACACTGGAAGAAGAGGTGTAGAGGCCTACACATCAGGGAGTTAGATTTCATACACCAACTTATATATTATAAGTAATTTTTGAGGGAAATGGGAATTGGGAAGTGCTGAAATAATTAATATTGCTGTCCTTCTAATGCATTAAGCTTGATTTCATTAGGCCTAACGTTAGAACTATTGGCTGGCATATTATGATACTCAGTTGCAAGAAATATTAGAGTATAGCTTTAATTTAATGATTAAGATTATTTTAACTGCTCTTCAACAAGTTAACCATTACACTGACACAATGTATTGAATATACACGGAATGTTTGGTTTTGTGTTTTATTTAAACCAATCACGTGATTTTATACAGGCCGCCGACCAGGAAGAATAAACATGGATATTGTCGCCATTTTGAGGTGTAGGCCTTTATGAGGTGCGTAGTTTGTTAAACGTATTAATGTTATTTCTGATTGTTGAAGATTTTAATCTAATGCTATCACAGAGTTGGCGAAATTAACTGCCTAAAATGTACACGCTGATCATGCTTAAGATTAGTCCGAAATATCTGACGTTTTCCAGGCTTTTTAACGATTTTGATATTTTACTTGCCAGGAAAGTAAAATATCAATATCGTTAAAAAGGCCAGGTAAACGTCAGATATTTCGGACTAGCTTAAGACTATGTGAGTAGTTTTGAGGGAATAGTCAAAGTTTAACGATTCCCTCAAAATTAAAAAAAAAAAAAAAAATATTTATTTTGAAATTTTTGATATAAATCCACATTAATGTTTATCAAATGCAACAACATTTGGTTAAGAAGTTTTTCTATATGTCTATAGTTTATATATTTATTCACCAATCAAGGGCCCTCGGGGGCATATACATTAAAAAAATAATATCATGATTATAACAAATAATTAATGAAATAATAGCCTAGAATGTCCAGATTCATATTACAAGCAACCATATGCAAAATGATTCATCAATACAATGAAACATATGTGTGTGAGATATACACATTTAACTGTGAGATAATGCATGAACACTACATCTGTACAGAAACAAGGTGGCTACTTGTAAAAGTGTTCAAGCCAGTATGCTTATACATAAGATATAACATAACCCCCCCCCCCTTCCCCCCAGAATAAATACATTGTACATTATATATGTATCTATATATATGAAATTATATTCCACTTTTAAGAATCATTTCACTGAGTTGTACAAGTACTTGTAAATCTTCATTCATCATAAGCCAGTGTAATTTTTGGTCATTGTCCATGTATTAAAAATTTTTACAAGAGTCATTAGCTATATTGTACAGAGTATCTCTTAATGTCTTATTATGATCACATGAAAATAAAAAAGTGTTTTTCATCATCCACTGATTTGACATTACATCTACTACAGTATCTTTCTTGTCAAGGAATGCCTTGATATCATCCTCTTTCAATATTAAGTCTATGAGCGGAAATGCGAAAACGAGTTAAACTTCTCCTCTGCTCAAAATTTTAAAGTAATCTAGGGTAGTTCTCTTGGCCAAAATTTTGCTTAAAAGTGCTGTAGCAACTTAGTTTTTTGTCAGCATGTACAGTGAATTTAGAATTCCATTCTTTAATATAGTATTTAAATAGACAGTCTCTAAGTGCCCTTTTGAATTTTTGTATTGTTACTGACAGTAAAGTTTTAATGCCATCAATGCTGTTAGTTAAAAATTGAATTGATCCATACTAGGAGGGAATATTCTATTCGAACAACTGTTTTGATTCACAATAAGCATTATATAAAAGTGGAAAGGATTGACTATGATTCTCAAGTCTGTACCGATAACTTAACATAGATCTTATGATATCAAAATGTAAGGGAAATCTTCCCAGTTCAGATAGAACAGCAAAGTTTGTTGCAGATTTATGCACACCAAGTATTAATTTGCAAAACTTAAAATGCAATTTGTCACATAGTGTATTGGAATAAATTTTGTCAGTTGCACATGGATTGAAATACCCCCAAATTTCCGCTCCATACAATAAAATAGGTTTAATAGTATGATCAAAAATGTAAATTGTGGTTTTGATGTCTGGATTCAGAGAAATGATTTTTGAGTTTGAAAAAAGATTTTAAGGCTTTTTGATAAAGTTGCTTTTGAGCAAAGGAGAGTGAGCCTGAGGAACAAAATGATACACCTAAGTATTTGTATTCAGAGTTTATAAGATTGATCCCGAAGAAGTTTTGGATATACTGAGGGATCAATCTTCGTAATAGTACAGTTACAGAAAAAGTTGTTGACCAAAAGTTGTTACATTTCATCTATTCTAATGCGGATTTATATCAAAAATTTCAAAATCAAAAATTTTATTTTTTGCACTTTAGATTTATATCCCATTTTTGCTAGTATATCCCAAACTGGCTATTAAATCCCATTTGGGTGATTGGTCCCAACCTGTTTAACATGTTAAAATGTTGCTGTCCTTCCAAATTATCCAGCTTCATATCTATTGCGTAGCATATCATGATACTAAAATCATCCAGTCATCTTGTAATCTGATAATTAAGATTAACATTACTGCTCTTCAACTTGTCAAACATTAAAACTAGCACAATTCTTAGAGTTACCTGGAATGTTTGGTTTTGTGTTGTATTGAAACTACCCAATCACATGATTTTATACAGGAAACCTAACCAGGAAGAGTAAAAACCAAGCACATTGTCGCCATTTTGAGTTGGAGGTGAAAAGGTTCGTAATTTGTAAAATGTGCGTATCAATACTTGTAACTATTATCATGATAATCTGATTAAGTTGATAATTTAAACCTACATTATGTAGTGTTTTTATCTCTACTGGCGTGCAACCTATTCTTGCCGAGTAGGCTTTTCTCGCCAGTGCATTGTTATGTCAATGTCGTATATGATTTTATGTGCTGATAAAACGACGTAACAATGTGCTTGCGAGAAATGGTCCTTGGCGAGAATTGGTTGTTTGCCAGTAATTGTCAATTCAGTTTTTTCTGATCAAAATTTGGCCTTTGTCTGTTGTTGCCGTAAACTTTTCACATTTTCAGTTTCTCCAAAACCGCTTGGTCAATTTCATCCAAACTTGGCACAAAGCATTATTGGGTGAAGGGGATTCAAATTGGGCCTCATGTACATCCTTTTTAAATGGGAGATAATTTTGAATTATTGAAATTTTGTTAGTATTTTTGAAAAATATTTTTTCTCATAAACCCAGATGGGGCAACAATGGAAGTTTAAATTTTTACATAGGAATATATAGAGAAAAATCTAATTCTCAAATACCAATCAGTCTGAAAAGTGTAACTTGTTGGAAAGCATCCTCAGGTAGTGTAGATTCAAGTTTTTAAATCATGATCCATGGGGGTAGTGTTGGGCCACTATACATGCTATAGGAGGATTGAATTTTTACATATATGTAGGAATACATGTAGAAAAATTTTCTCAAAAAACCAATTGGTCAGAAAAGCTGTAATTTATGTGGAAGCATCCTAAGGTAGTGTAGATTCAAGTTTGTACAAATCATGATCCTCAGGGGTAGGATGGGGCCTCAATAGTTGAATTTTTACATTGGATTATTTAGAGAATTTTAAAAAAAATCCTATTCTCAAAAACTAATACAACAAAAGAAGCTCATTGTTTAACCTGAGAATATGTTTGAGAAAAGTTTGAAAATCTTTAAAATGTAGATCTATATGCTCTACCAAGTTGACTAGACATTTTGTATTTGATACTCTAAAGACGGTCTAAAGCTTTTTGTTGGCTATTGTTCTCAGGTGAGCGATGTGGCCCCTGGGCCTCTTGTTGCATTTTATTTTACTCAAATATTGCTGAAATTTTATAAGCCTGTATATGAAAATCAAGAAAATATATTAACTGGTAATAGGGATGTATGCGTCCCAAAGGCGTGTTCAACAGAGCAGGTGTTGGGAACGCTCGCCAAAATTTCCTTTACCTGCAACACAAATTTTAGCGAGTGCTTGCAAGCACTCGTTCTATTGAACACGCCTTTAGTTACATATATATATGATATGTTTTTTGGTGCAACTGTTGAGGCGAGCGCAGCTTAGAAAAAAATCTCACCCATTTATATTTAGTGATAAAAAAGGAACTAATCGATCATACAAACAATAGTTTGTTCTTTCGTTTCTATTTCATTGTTATATTTCTAAATTTTTCATGGTCTGATAAGATTTAATTTAATGCAATTTAAGTAATTGTAGCCTCACATTGAAAATTGTCGCTCTCTCTTCCATTAAGATCATGCTCGCCTTGGTTACAAATATAGATGAGAAGTTACGATTGTGGCCCTTTTAGATTTGAGAACTGCCTTTTTATCCCCAATTTATTTTTCAAAAGATCTTTTTTCCTGGATCTTACAAAAGCGTGGGTTAGGAAGCCATTTGCAATTTGTGGGAATTGTGGGTTTAATTCTGATGACAGAAAATTCAATAGGTCAAAGGAGCAGTAGTTTGAATTTTCTTTTCGGTTTGGAGTTAGAGCTCGCAGTGCTTGTCGGCGCTTTATATATTAAATGATAATGTCCTACATGTCCTGTGGACCTGGTTTAACAGGTTGGGACCAATCACCAAATGGGTTATCATAGCCTCTTTGGGATATAATGTCCCAAATAGTCAGTCACACTCTTTAAAACAAGTTATATCTATGAGTAATTTTCGTTTAAAAGAATTTAAATGTCTTCCTGCCTTTTAAACTCAAAAGTATCCTGTTTGCAACAAGAACAATTTTTTCTTCAGAAAATACCAAAGTTTTATAAGAAATAGTCAAATGGACAAAAACTAAAAAAGTGATATATCAACCTTTTTATTTTTCAGAACATGATTAAAAGTATCTGACCATGGACGAGCGTTGGGCCCAGGATGTGTTACGGTGTCATCTCTGTGAGACCCCGGGCCCCCCTATGTACTGTGACATTTGTCACATACATCTGTGTAAAGCCTGTGTGGGGGAACATCTCTCTGATCAATCCAAAGAACACAAAGTGCTGCCATTTGAAAAGAGAGGATCTACTCCTAAATGTCCAAAACATTCCACAAAACTCTGTGAACTTTACTGTGAACAATGTGACATTCCTATTTGTACAACATGTGCTTCCTCTAAAGAACACCGCGGCCATACATTTATTGAAATAACTAAAAACATTGACAACAAGAAAGAAATCATTCAAAAAGATTTACAAGAACTAGAGAAATCCATTTATCCTAAATACCAAGAGATTGCATCCATTATCCCAGTCCAGAAATCTGCTCTGAATGAAAACTCCCAGAAATTAACAACAGAAATCGACAAACATGGAGAAAACTTGCACACAGAAATAAACACCATTATCAGAAACCTGAAATCTAACGTGGAGGAAATGGACACCAAACACCTGGCTGTGTTAAACAAACAGGAAGATGGAATTAAACACACCATTACTGAAATCACACAGACCATTGCTGAACTGAAGACGTTACTGGACTCCAGTGATGTCAGCCGTGTCTCTGCCTACAAATCCAGGAATGATGAATTCAGAAGATTGCCTCCTAAACTCACAGTGTCCTTACCAAGTTTTACCCCTCAGAAGATCAACAAACAACAGCTTTATCAACAGTTTGGTTCTCTGTCAGCGTTATCTATCAAAACAGAACAACATGGCTACACCATGGAATCTCCCGGTGCTGAGTCCTCTCCCCCGGACAGACCGCTCATTGATGTACCACGGATCATCACACAGATAAACACCGAGTGTAGAGGATTAACTAGTGTGTCCTGTCTGAGTGATGAGGAGATATGGACGTGTGGTAATGACGAAATCATGAGACTGTACAACCTGAGGGGGGAACTAGTGAAGTCAGTCCAAACCAAGTCAGGGAACTATCCATGGGACATAGCAGTGACAAGGAGTGGGGATCTAGTTTATACTGATTACAATAGAACTGTGAACATAGTGAAGAATACACAGATACAGACAGTGATCAGACTACAGGGGTGGAGTCCGTGGGGTGTCTGTAGTACCTCCTCTGGTGACCTCCTGGTTGTCATGAACAGTGATGATGATAAACAAACAAAAGTTGTGTGTTACTCTGGCTCCACAGAGAAACAAAGTATTCAGTACGACGACAAAGGACAACCTCTCTATTCATCTGGTAAATATAACAACACTAAATACATCAGTGAGAACAGGAACCTAGATATCTGTGTGTCAGACAATGACGCCTGTGCAGTAGTGGTGGTCAATCAGGCCGGGAAACTCCGGTTTACCTACACTGGTCCTCCCTCTACTACCAAGGGATCATTTAGTCCACTCGGCATCACAACAGACAGCCAGGGTCGCATCCTGACAGCAGACATTAACAACCACCGTATCCACATCCTGGATCAGGACGGACAGTTCCTCCGCTACATTGACAACTGTCATTTACAGGATCCATGGGGTTTATGTGTGGACACCAGAGACAACCTCTTTGTGGCTGAGTACAGAACAGGTAAAGTGAAGAAAATCCAATATGTCTAGAACATTACACAGCAGTGTAACATTGTATATATGTATTGTGTGTATATATAAAACATGTATTAGCATAAAGATAATTAACTATATTATATAATAGAGTCATGCATATAAACTACACGTCTATTTAGTTCATGTCAACCATATCCTTGTTCTGTGTATCATGTTTATACATCATAATAACAAACTGTTTTAGTGTAGTGATTGTATTGTCAACAAAGTGACTGTTTCTGCATTTAATGTCAAAACAAACTATGTACATTATACATGTTATAAGAATACAATCAGAAAAACCTTTTGTTTGGGATATGTCAAAGAAATCAACACATTTCAATGTTGACAAAATGACACTAAAGGTGGAATTAAATATCTGTAAAACACTTTTTTTAGTTGTCCTTTATATTAAGTTATATGAGTTAATTTCAATCCTTTTTCTTAAGAATAAAAATATAAATTGTACATTTTTTTTTTCTCAAACATTGTCAAAGCAGTAAAAATGAAGGTACCACATTTGTTGAACATTTGAATGGTGTTTATTTGATCTTTGTTCCATTAAGATTTCTATCACTGAAGAAAGAGCAACTTTGGTTTCTTGCACACAAGTAATAAACCCTGCAGTTGTACATTGTTTACCTTAAATAATGTGTTATTATGTCTAATAAATGATTTGTAAACAAATTTGTTTATTGGTTTTTATAATTATTTTTTTTTACCCCATAATTTTAAATATTACGGTATTGAAATGGACTTTCAGATTCAAACGGATGGAGGAAAATGTCTGAATGTTTGCGTGATCTGGTAAAAATTGTTAAAACTGTAACATTTTTATATTCTCCTCACAAATTGAAACAATGTTGATTGTTGCATCTGAGATGAAAGTAACCCATCCTCGTTGTCAATGACCATCCCCCCTTCCCGAGCAATTTTAATGTGATTGTTGGTAGAAGATATGTTGTCATCAAACCCTATACAGGCTGACCATTTTAATAGCATTTCCAGTTTAAAAAGGTCAATTGGTCAGTAGATTATGTCAATAAAAGTCTTGTCCAATCGATGTCTTTTGAGCACTGGTTGACAGTCATCGATTCCGACGAAGTTGGTAAACAATATGAAGATTAAACATGGATGAGGTCAAAGGTCACAAGGAGTAAGACGAAGGGCGAAATAAGATGGCGCAATGACTTGATTTCATTGTAAAATACAATTTCAAATTTTTATTTTAAATTTATTAAAAGTGCAGGATTTTAGGAAAGAGTCGGTCTGATTTTTTTTTTTACAAACGCGAAGAAAGGCAAACTGGTCTAAAATTTTAATTGTGATTGAGCCGAAGTAAAATTTTAAGGAAACTACTGACTTTTCATCTTTGCTAGCCAAGATGCTGACTTTTTAGGTCACCTTAGTCACTATTGCCGTCATTCTTCGTGCGTCGTGGTGCGACGCGCGTCGTTCGCCGCCCGTCGTCTTTTAACAATTTTACATTTTTAACTTTTTGGAAACTGCAAGACCAATTGTTACTAAATACGCCATGATTTGAAAATAAGCCCCACTTCAAATAAGCCGCGGCTTACTTTCAAGGCTTAAGGTTATGTTAGCAGCTGAACTGATTAATAAAACGCAAATAAAAGGATATTTTGCAAAATATACAAAGTTGACAACGTTAATCTGATGAAAATGTTGGTTTTTTTAAAAAGTATTTTTAGGCACGAAGCATTGCTTCGAAGTTGAAGTTCGAAGCCATACCCCCAAAAATCTTCAAGTGCAAAAAAAAATAAAGTAAAAAATCAAAATTCATATCCGGGGGTGGTGGGGGGTTGTTGTTATTTACTATTGAAAACTTTATTACAGTGATTTATATCATGCCTTTAGATGTATAATTTCAATACATTTTCTTACAGTTACAGAAAAGTGGAGGGACAAATTTGTATACTAGTAATATGTGATTTGCAAAAAAGTGAGCCCCCGCCTCGCGTTGCTACATGCCTTTTATTTACTTTTTAGTTTCTTATATTCACTTTTATGTGCTTTTACCCACCTTCGTCGCCCATCTTCTTAGTGTTAATGTTGCAAAGATGCTTAACAACATTCAGTATTAGATATTATTATTATTTTCATCATTGAAGACATTCGGACATAATTCAGTACATATGTAATCAATAAGCTATAAACTCATTAGTTAAGGTGGAAGGGGGTAATTCTATGTTTTTAAATAGTGTCTTTTTTAAATATTTGTACGGATTTTCACAGAAGACGTAAACAAGTATTTTATTTAATCAAAACAAAATTAAAATGTTCATATACTATAAATAACACATGTGGTAAAGTGTGTGTGATATATTAGAGTTATCTCTCTTTGACCAGTCATGCAAATTGACGTCTACGTGGTTTCAAAATTGTCTTCATACTAAACTCATCAATCACAAGAATTAAAACAATCCAACAATATAAAATAGTGCTCCACTAAGTACGACTCTAAAAACCGAGGTTATAAAAGTTTTGGAGTACGTTCTCCGCTGAGTACTATTTGGAGTATGCTCCAAAAGCCGGTGGAGGAAAGTTTACTTCTCTGGAGTAAGATAGAGCACGGTGACTCATGTAAATAGTCCTGTCATGTAGGCAAACTGTACATGTATTCAGATAAATTATTTATCAACAAAATGTAACACATTATTTACATGTACATATGCCCTTTTTCATCTGTAAGCATGGAGATGTGTCTGCATCTATAATTTTTGAACTTTTGAGCAACAAAGACGATAAATCCAGTGCAATTGGAAAACTTATCAACAAATTGTGATTATGTCAAATGTTTTTGGAAACCATCTCTCTCTCTCTCTCTCTCTCTCTCTCTCTCTCTCTCTCTCTCTCTCTCTCTCTCTCTCACACAATTTCTATCTTCTATCTCGCCTGTTATAATTAATTAAAGTGTTATCAGCTTTTTTTTTTTTTTTACATAGACAAGCTTAATTTTAATTAACTGTAAATTACCTGAAGACTCAAGCAGAAGAAATACATAGATCATACTTAATGTCTTTCCATAAATGTTTATCTAAGAATAAAATTTGATGTCATAACACCAAATTTTTTTTTTAAATAATCATTTGTGGAAAGACACTAATATAAGACTTAAGACTATGGGGTGACCGGAACCAGCCGTCTTCATATTCGAGCGTGTATAATCAAATATTAAACCAAATAATGCATTTCACTTTACGTATATTTAGACATGTCTATGCTCTCGATGTTTTAATTTGAAATAAATAAAAAAGATCATGAGTTAGGTGATGTTCCGTGGCCAAAATGACTTTGATATTTGGAAAATAAAAATCAAATATTGGTAGATGGTTCGGAATGGAAACCCTACCGTCTGGCAGTAAAATTAAAATAAAAGTTCCGGCCTATATTAGACAAAGAACACATCTAAATCTCTGCAGCTAGTATGTAAAGTCACATAGGAAGCCACATCATAATTTAAAAATATTGCCAACACAAAAATTGAAAATTTGCAATCTTTTTATAAAAAAAAACTAAACTTTATTTATTTTACAACAAGTTCTACAACTTATATTAATATCTTTCGTTGGCACGGATGTTACATGTGTAGCGCTAGGGGGTCATCGATGTGGGTGGAAGCCGGAGTGCCCGGAGAAAGCCCACGTGTCCAAGCGGGCGACCACCATACCCTTTTTACATATCTAGCCTCTGCCGATCACAGGGATCGAACTCGCGGTGAGAAGCGAGTGCATTGTCCACTACGCTACTTAGACACCCTCCAATCTTTTTATTTAAGTTTATATTTAATGCCCTTTAATATGCGTTTGAATTACTTACTGCTGATTCTTGATTAGTTTCTATATTTTTAAGTAAGATTGCTTTTTGTTAACTTTTAGAATAGGTTTTATTATTTTTAACGGTTTTGATATTTCGAAAAAACGAAATGAACCTTGTACAAAATTATCACATTTCAAAGCATTTTTGACACTATAGAGGAAAAGCGATTTTTAAAAGCCAATATTTTCGACAGACAGTAGATGCTCTATGAAAGTTAAAAGTATACTTATGAAATTAAAAACAAATCTTATAGATATACCACAGAAAGTAGGATTCGACCCCCCCCCCCCCCCCCCCCATACACACACACCCACTCACCCACCCACAAACTCCACTTTGAAATATTTAGTAGTTTATCGTTTATTCTATAATTTTTTCCCTTTCCAAGGTTTGTGGCATGTAACATAAATGATGAATGATTAATATGTAAGTAATAGTTAAGGAATAAGGAATCATTCTTGAGTATTATGAGGTGATAATTTCGGTCGGGGCGTGATCAAATCCAATAAAGCCCGAAGGGATTTATGATAGATTTTATCACGCCCCGACCGAAATTATCACCTCATAATATTCAAAGAATGATTCCTTATTACTTATATTTATATAATTTTCAGCAGTTGTACGATTAAATATTATAATATTATTAATTATGCAAACCCGTTTGCGCCCCAAACAATACGTCTTTTGAATTTATTGGGTTGTATACTACAAAATCGATTCGTAGTGTTATCACAGACAGAGACACTGGAACATGTAAATATAAAGTGTTATACTTTTATGCACCTTCCCATCCTTTGTAATGTTTAGAACTAACCTACATTCTCACTAAAACCAAAGAAGGGACCCCGAAAGTGCATCTGATTAATATTTATTAATACCGATACATGTACATTGATTTCTTGATTTTAAATGATGGAGAGTATGGACCGTATTTGACTAAAAACAGAATTCTTAGAAAGTCGAGCTATTTCAATGAAATTAGTTTGTACGTACATATACATGCATATGTACATTAATTAATGAAGCGAAATATCTAAAAGTTATTTTGATAATTTTGGTTGCAGCTCTCCCTTACTCTTAAATTCACATCGATTAGATATTTCATTGATAAAATGGTAAAAACTTTCCATTTTTAATTTATTTTAATTTATATACATATAATTATGATTAAAGTATAGCTTATAATAAAGCAACATTACAATATGTAACAATATAATATGTTTGCACTACATTTTATTTAGATTAAATGTTTTGAGTACGACTTTGAGAAAGCTCCATAGCTTACTCAGAAAATCGCCGTTTTGTACTCAGCATACAATGGAGTATGAGAATGTACTCAAGAAAGTTTTATAACCACGGGGCCAGATATGGCCATTAACGATCGCAGCGCATTGGGGAAAATGCGTCGATAGACAACCTTTCGAACGATGCACAATTTTACACAACGTTTCGTTTTTTTGTCACGATTAAGTTTTGATTGTGCTATTGCAAGTTGTGTGACAGTGCGACGGAGGGTTGAGAATTCTGTTATTGACATGGTTTGTTATGGATATAATTAATTTAAGTTTGCGCCATAGCGTGTTGCGCAAAGTTGTGGTATGAAGTCCAGATATGACCATTAGCGCGTTAAGAAAATGCAACACACCGTCACAAAACAGTTTTTGACAATCGTCGACAATTAAAATATAAAACAATTTTGCGTAATATGCCGTTTGAATAACATGCTTTTACTCAACACGCCATTATAATTAAGGTACCACAACATGAAGTTAAGCGCACTAATATACATCTGTAAATTCACACATCACAGCATTGTACAGTACGTTGTCGATCGTATAGTGTTCCGATGGAGCCAATTGCACCTTCGGACTTTCGCCTTTAGGGCGAAGATGCGAGAGTGCGAAGTCGCAAAGGTGAAAAAGCGAAAGAGCGAGAATACAAAGGCGAGTGTGCGAAGTTGAGAAGGTATTAGTAGCTATTTTCGCCTTCGCAACTTCTCATTCTCGCCTTCGCATCGCACTTCTGCCTTAGCCTTTTAATGTCTGTGTACACGTAGTTCTCTATCGTTTAAAAATAATTTTAGCTGTAAAAGTGGCGTCTGCGGCAGAAGACGATCTTTGAGAAAACAACTATTTCCAACAAGGAATGTCTTATGTTACTGTGTTGACACCACGGAAAGGAGACTGGTACACATATGTACGTGACAGGAGTCTGGAAGTGCACACGCAATTTGGCGTTATATTATATACGGAGTACATAGTGATTAGGCTCATCAACTAGTACGAATAAAAAATCCCAGATTATGTTCTCTTTCTCGTCAAATTAGAATAATCCAGCAGCCCTTTCACAAAAAGAAAGTATTGCGATCGTAAAGTTACGACATTTTATGTGTAAGCTTCAAGTTTTCACTTGCAAGGAAGTTTTAAAAAAAATTGTTTTTGAAAAGGGCTATCAGCGTTTTTATTTACTCTGACCCTATTATAAAGTAATCTTAGCAAAATAGTGAACAATCGATCAAATAATTTGATATTGATTGTTAAAACATAAATAACAGTCTGACCCAAGTCCATCACTTTTTGACAATTTTTAATTAAAATAAACACACCTGCCAATGAAGTACACATCAAATCGATAAAAGGAAAAGTCCGAAATTTCTTCATTGATACATCGTCTGTTTATCCCCTGTGAATTTCATATGAAACAAAAAAAAAAAAAACATCCTATAGGGAGATTTAAAATTGGAAATGTTATATCTTTTCTCCATTCGGAGTACTCGGGACACCCCGTACAATATTTTACGTCATCATTCGGGGTACTTAATGTTGTTTGCCAATCAAAATCCCCGTAGACTTTCTATTTTGGGTTTTGTATTGAAACCTGAAGCCCCGTTTCATAGCAATCTGGACTTTTTTCATTCTAGTGAATTGATGTATACTCTGTCCCGAGTTTTTGCTTCCATCACATTTCGCTTTATATTTCGATGATAATAAATACCTTTGTGCTCAAACTATGTTCATCCACTAATATGAAAAATGTCCAGATTATCTGTTTTGAAACGCCCCCTCTACCGCTTCAGGCTTCAATACACAACCCAAAATAGAAAGTCTACGGGGATTTTGCAATGCATCAGCCATGAAATAGCCCGGATGATAAAGTTGACAAATTGTGCGAGGTATTCCTAGTAGTTCCGAATGGAGAAAAGATGTAAACATTTCCGCATTATAAAACTCCGTAAGAAATCTTTGTTCGTTCCTGTGAACTTTTATGAGTGAAAAATGAAAATATGTCAATGAAGATATCTTGGATATTTTCCCTTTTATCGAATTGAACCGTATTTCTTTCACAGGTATGTGTATTTTTATCAAAAATCATCAAAAAGTGATGGAAGCAATAACTTGGGACAGACTATAGTTTGGGCCCAAAGGTATTTATGATTATCGAGATATTACGCAAAAATTGGTGTAAGTAGAAACGCCGAAAATCATTCAGTCGCAGATAAATTACATTTTTATGCTGTAGAGATATGATTTGGTAGTTTTGTGAATAAAAAAGCGCATTACTTCTACCGTTATAGAAACGGTCTACTGATGGGCTCTAATATACTACACGGTTAGATAACTTGTACTACATTTTATTTTAAAGGTATTTCAATGATTAATATAAACACAAACACCGTCTTTGTTTTAGTCTCTGACACATTATTTGTTTGCTACTTACGAAAAAAAACCCAAACAGCTTTGGAAGAAAAAAAACCCCAGCAATACCCTTATTTTCTTACAGATTTGAATACGAAATGACATATTTAAGGAATGAATTCAATATTTATTTGTTTTATACGATATAAAATGGTTTGGGGCAGTTTACGGTTTATAAACCGCGAAGCGGTTTATAAAAAAGCGTAAACTGTTTCAAACCATTTTATATCGTATTAAACTAATAAATATTGAATTCATTGCTTATAATTTAATTTTTTTTACTCTTAATTGTTGTTAAAAACGGTCATTAGACCTTTAAAATGACGTCAAATTATACAAAATTCAAACGTAATGTCAGGCGGATTGATACGTTTTTGACGTTAATCTTACTATGACGTAGGCAACATTCTTTATATGATATAAAATATTTTTTTAGCCAATCAGAAAGCGCGTTACAACCAGAATTAAATTATTCAATGAAATAAAAAAAAAATAACACGGGGTTCATTGCAAAACAGTTAAAAAATATCTATAATATTTTAACGCTCCAATTAAACTATTTTTGGAACAGCTTACGTTTATTAGTTCAGATAAGAAATCAATATATTAGAGAGAGAGAGAGAGAGAGAGAGAGAGAGAGAGAGAGAGAGAGAGAGAGAGAGAGAGAGAAGGGGGTAGAGGTGGGTCATGTCTAGCAAGACACGATAAAATAAACAAGACAATATGTACAGAAGAATATTTTATAATTTGTTGTTTAAAAGGACAAGGAAAAATCAACTTTATACTATTGTTGAACGTCTTTTCCAGTTGTGTTGTGAATACGTCAAGACCAATGGCATTTTAATCTGTAAGTAAAAGAAGAAGACAATGTAGTTTGTTTAGACAATGCATGGATTTTTACGTTTGAAAAAAAGAGGGTACGCTTTTTTTCAATATATGCTCTAAAATTCAAAAAGTGTTTAAATTTCATGAAAATACACATAATTATATAATCTTGAACGCGTATATTTATAAAGTACTTAGTTACTCGCTTTTATTCTGTTTTAAAAAGGGAATAATGACTTTAACAGTACGTCATTTTCCTAAGATTTTGCCAAAATTTTTAGAAAAATGGCACATTTTTGAAGAGGAAAATGAGTCCGCAATCGTCGCCCACATAATTGAATTTCATCGTGACCGACGCCTGCGAACATACTGTAGTTTTTTTGTTAAAAAAACACAACCGAGAAATGGTGTCTTCTGCTAAGTTTTAAGAAATTACGGAAAAATGGGGTTTTTTAATCTGAGTTTTTTTAATCTGACGTCACAATTACCCCTGGGAAAATCAAGTAACTTTTTAAAGGTTCTTAATTCTTAAGAATTCTTGTGTAAATAAATGCTACACATACATTTCTTGTATCATTTTTAAAATCAATGTAAAACAGGGCAAAATAAGACTGAAACTGTACCTACTTCTTTGTTAAAGAGAAGTCAGCAAAAGTGGTGTTTTCCAGGATGTAAAAAAAAATACTAAAACAAGGAGTTATGCTTCTAAACCTGTAAATTGAGGGATGTTTTGATAATGACTCGTTAAGTACAAAGTTAGAAAAAGCTGTATTTGGGGCTTAAAATTAAAAAAAAAAAAATGATTCTAATAGCTGATTTAAAATAAGATTGAAATATAAATTTGAATCGATCAATGAATATAATGATTAATTTATTATCATTGTTTTAGCTTTATGCTTAATGTTTCAAATTTTCATGAATTTGATCTGAAAATTAAAAAAAGCCAATTTTGCACATATCGTTTTAAGTGCTTCTTGGCTCTTACGTTCGAATGTTGATATCTTTGTTATTCAATGTAACCATTTCATGTAAATGAAACACATTTTAAACGAAACTTTGTAATATTTATATCTTCACAATATCTTCACAAAATTACTTATAATATATTACGAACAATTTTAATTACATAGCTTTACAAACAATATTTAGATTTAATCAAATATTTGTACAAGTTCCTGTCTCGCTTAATTTACATTAGATCTTACTAATACGAATTGGGAATACCAAGTTTTTAGTTAAGGCTAAATGGAAATAAACCAAACAAATATGTATGTTAAGGAAAAACCATCACTGTTTCAAATTATCTGACCTCTTCACCCCTTTCCAACGGCATCCAAAATGGCGACAAAGCATTCCTTTCTAAACGATGAATTCCATCCCCACCGAGGATAATGCTGTCTGAGATTTGATTGTTTATTAACAAGTTGTTTTTGTGAGACCTGTTGGAATGTTTTGTGTATCACAGAATGCATGTGTGGAAAATTATAACCTCAAGGCAAGTTATACATCCTAACCAAATAGAAACACAGTGGATGTACTGAAGGGGCGTCACTCTATCTCCTTACTCTATATCTATACATTTGACATCTATCATTAACTTCAGTATCATTCATGTTAGTCTCTATAGTAAAGGTAACATCGCACGAACTTCGAGTTAATTTCATTTAAACCAGGGAACTCAATTTGAGTGAATTTCATTTAATTCGAGTGAATTTCATTCAAATTAGGGAACTTAACTCGAGTGAATTTCATTTGAATCAGGAAACTTAATTTGAGTTAATTTCATTTAAACCAGGCAGTCTGATTAAAACCATCTCCACCAGGGGTGTAAGGAGAAGGGGGATGGGTTAAATCAGACTGTAAATCCGGGATCTTAACTCGAGTGACATGTGAATTATTTTGATGACATGTCGTGTGCTTATTTTTCAGGTTAATATTATTATGCAGTGAACACATGAGGTACAACTGCTTGTAAAGTCGATTCGTATAATTGGTAGAGTTACCTACGCATGTATCTCTAGGTTTAAGGTTGATTATCATTTGAAATAACGAGGAATCGGTGTCAAATCGTTGATTAATTTTGAAGATGGTGTAATATAATGTACGACAGACTATATAATGATGTAATAATGACAATTAAACTTGTGAGTGGCGTCTGGGAAGCACTGGAATTATACGGATTTGCATAAATCACGTGACGTCGATCTGATGTGTCCGCCTTCGGTGTATTAAAAATGTTCGGTTTAGAAGTTATTGTTTCCTGTAAATGAGAAAAACACAATACTTATATACGATGTGTATGTCTTATGAAATCTTTGAGAAGAGTTTTTAAATCATTCAATAGATTATTCAAGCTCTACAGCTTATCTTATTTTCAGACACCTTTCGTTCACAGGCACCTGACGTTATAAATTTTTCTCATAATAAAAATAAATACCCTTTACCTAATAAATAGACAAGGTACCCATCGCCGCCATCTTGGATTTATTTCAAACTGTCACATCAGGTGGAAGTTTCGCTTGAAACTCATCGGTAAAATTATTTTTCGATCCTCTCCGTTTCCCGGTCGGTCATTCAACATCGAAGCTTACAACCGATTCAACCAAAACGACGCGTCACACCTGTCATTAATAAAAATCGCCCCTCAATTTGCATCTACTGCCTTAGATATGCGGCAGAAGCCTAAAGGGTGGACGGAAGTTGTCACATTTATGCAAATGAGATTTCCCTACACTGTGTGTTTGTGTCAATATTTCAAAATATATGCATTTATAAACATGTTTATAAAAACTTTGTGTAATAAAAGTTATAATCGGCAGTTTATGTTATCCACTTTCTTAATTTTAACTTGTATGTTGATCGAATTTAAATTCGACGCCTTTTGAATATTCGTATCAGTGCTATATTTGGAAGGGATTACCCAAGGTATGACGCAATTATGTAAACTTCCGTCCACCCTTTAGCCTTTTGTCGCATATCATTTGCAGTAGATGCAAAATGGAGGGGCGATTTTTATTAAAGACAGGTATGACGCGTCGTTTTGTTTGAATCGGTTGTAAGCTTAGATGTTGAATGACCGATTGGGAGACGGAGAGGATCGCAAAATAATTTTACCGATGAGTTTCAAGCGAAACTTCCACCTGATGTGACAGTTTGAAATAAATTCAAGATGGCGGCGATGGGTACCTTGTCTATTATTAGTTATAGGGTATTTATTTTTATTATGAGAAAAATTTATAACGTCAGGTGCCTGTGCTTTTGTTCTAAAATTAGATACATGTACCTGTCGGTAGGATCGACGACGTACTGTCGTCATCAGAGCTGTACTAAACCCGGACAAGGGCATGACGTCACATTTGGTACTTTTCCGAACCATGGGTTTTACAAGAATTGGAATGAGTTGCGCAGCTTCCGGTCCACACCAACGTCCTATTTTAGATGTGATGCAATCCACAGTTCGGTTAAGGTCACTATTTAAGTATGAAAAAAAATGAATAGTTAAACAAATATAAATTAAATAATCATATTTGTCCTTGAATTAATAGATCGAATTAATCCATCCCAACAATCTTACCCACATAACTGATATATATCGTCTTCACTGATCCACTGCATCAGACGTATAGGGGAGTTCATTCCGTCTCTGAAGCATCTCTCGGAGTAGGCGCCGTACTCTCGTAAACAGGTCATGTGACGTGCGTATCCTAAAGACCGGAACAACAAAAAACCATAGAGACCGGAACAACAACAAACAATATAGACCGAAACAACAACAAACCATATAGACCGAAACAACAACAAACCAAAGAGACCGAAACAACAACAAACCATAGAGACCGGAACAACAAAAAACCATACAGATCGGAACAACAACAAACCATAGAGACCGGAACAACAACAAACCATAGAGACCGAAACAACAACAAACCATAGAGACCGGAACAACAACAAACCATAGAGACCGGAACAACAAAAAACCGTAAAGACAGAAACAACATCAATTTATATACACCGGAACAACGATAATTCATATAGACCGAAATAACAACAAATCATATAGACAAAAAGACCGGAACAACAACAAACCATAGAGACCGAAACAACAACAAACCATAGAGACCGGAACAACAACAAACCATAGAGACCAGAACAACAAAAAACCATAAAGACCGGAACAACAATAAACCATAGAGACCGGAACAACAATAAACCATAAAGACCGGAACAACAACAAACCATAGAGACCGGAACAACAATAAACCATAAAGACCGAAACAACAACAAACCATAAAGACCGAAACAACAACAAACCATAGAGACCGGAACAACAACAAACCATATAGACCGGAACAACAACAAACCATATAGACCGGAACAACAACAAACCATATAGACCGAAACAACAACAAACCATAAAGACAGAAACAACATCAATTCATATACACCGGAACAACGATAATTCATATAGACCGAAACAACAACAAACCATATAGACCGGAACAACAAAAAACAATAGAGACCGGAACAACAATAAACAATATAGACCGAAACAACAACAAACCATATAGACCGAAACAACAAACCGTAGAGACCGGAACAACAACAAACCATATAGACCGGAACAACAAAAAACCAGAGAGACCGGAAAAACAACAAACCATATAGACCGGAAGAACAAAAAACCATAGAGACCGGAACAACAAAAAACCATAGAGACCGGAACAACAACAAACCATTAAGACAGAAACATAATCAATACATATACACCGGAACAACGATAAATTATATAGACCGAAACAACAACAAACCATATAGACCGAAACAACAACAAACCATATAGACCGGAACAACAAAAAACCATATAGACCGGAACAACAAAAAACCATAGAGACCGAAACAACAACAAACCATATAGACCGGAACAACAAAAAACCATATAGACCGGAACAACAACAAACCATTAAGACAGAAACATAATCAATACATATACACCGGAACAACGATAAATTATATAGACCGAAACAACAACAAACCATATAGACCGAAACAACAACAAACCATATAGACCGGAACAACAAAAAACCATATAGACCGGAACAACAAAAAACCATAGAGACCGAAACAACAACAAACCATATAGACCGGAACAACAAAAAACCATAGAGACCGGAACAACAACAAACCATTAAGACAGAAACATAATCAATACATATACACCGGAACAACGATAAATTATATAGACCGAAACAACAACAAACCATATAGACCGAAACAACAACAAACCATATAGACCGGAACAACAAAAAACCATATAGACCGGAACAACAAAAAACCATAGAGACCGAAACAACAACAAACCATATAGACCGGAACAACAAAAAACCATATAGACCGGAACAACAAAAAACCATAGAGACCGGAACAACAAAAAACCATAGAGATCGGAACAACAACAAACCATATAGACCGAAATAACAACAAACCATAAAGACCGAAACAACCATTTATTTTTTCTTATCTAAAATGTCGACGGTAGAAGATGTTAGCGCGACATTGTTCTTTTAAATCAAGAAGAAAGATATTGATTTTGATAATGGCGTGATTTTGAAAATGGCGCGATTTTTTGAATTATCTATTGAAGGGGAAGGCTAAGGTTGATTCTGCTTTGTCAGAAATGTTTTTGGATCTAAATTATACAGGCTAGACGGCCCAAAAAAATCGAATGAGTTTTATTTCCTATCACATATCAAGTAAATATGAAAGTTCTCTGCCTCATTTGTGAAACAGCAATGTATAGAAACATTTTAAATGTAAATGAGACACATGAAAGTCAAACGATACGTAATATATTAACATTTTCTTTTGTAGGATATGTTGCTTGACGTTATTTTTGTTTAGCAGAAATAATGTAACTTGAAATTCATACAAATCTCTCGGTGAATGTATGCATTAACATTCTTTTTATTAAAATATGATATAAAATGACTCATTTACGACAGATATTTTGACAAAATTAAAATTTTTTTCTTTTAATCATGAGAAGATAACTCCTCAAAAAAGTGTTAGTAGCAAAACAACCATTTTCTTATAATATAAGAAAATGGTAATTATGTTGTCAGTCATGTAAATTTGGTTCATTTCACTTTCAATGTTATCTAGCAATACAGAGAGAGATGTCATTTCCCCTCTTATTGTTTTTAAGGTATTCAATGTATAATGAAGGCATATTGAACAATGTTGAATCATTTTAAATTAGTTAAATATGTTCTCCCACAAAAAATGACACGAACGAAAACTTTCTTACAGAGATTTAAAATGGAAAATGTTGACATCTTTTATCATTCGCAAGTCAATTTTTCAACGTTATCATCCGAGTACTTTCATGGCACTTGCAATGCAAAATCCCCGTAGACTTTTTATTTTGAGCTGTGTTATGAACTATGACAAGCTAGAGGGGGCGTTTCAAAAGAGAATTTTTTTCACAGTATTGAACGAACATCGCTTGAACTCTACTTGGTATTTATAAAATGAATAATTTAAGAAAATGTGTTGTCTTGCGACAGAGTATAGTGTAAATTTCTAAATATTATCGTAAACGAATCAAATATTTATATGTTGCATTTGGGAAAAAAACCACTTTGCAACTTATAGAGATATTTACATATAAAATCTTGACTAAAGTCTGTACTCTGTTTTTGTAGTCTTAAGGTCAGTTAAAGAAAGCTTTGATAAGATGATGTTATTTCTTCTTGAAAAGACTTGTGGCCGCAGCTAAAATAATCTGACCAACCCAAGCGTCTAAACCATGCAAATTGTCAAATAGAAATCAGAGAAAAAATGGTGAAATTGAAGCTCACGTTCATAAATATTATCGTCTGTGCAGAGAGCCGAAACTTCTGGTTTGGCGCCTTGTAAGTTCATTAGGGTCGCCTCGATCTTCCTATGCAGAGACACGGGGCAGATTTTCTTCATATTCTCTATACAGTCCATGGCTTGGTTGTATGAACTTCAACATGAAATGGGACGAAAAATGTTTCAGTTATAAAAGATTCAATTTTATTTCGTGAGAAGGTTTATTTATGTTGTGACGGTAGCGGTGTGTAGTTATCGACTTGGTGATGACATATACGTCAAATCTGGGATCATTCCGGAATACTCAAAGAATTTTGATAAATAACGCAATGAAACGTCTTACAAAACAGAAATGCATTGTTTGCATAACCTTTCAAAATATAATTTTTTATACAATGCACAATACAATACAAAATAATATGGAACAAGAATAGTTTCAGAAACATATGATATTGAAAGCGGACCCAAAGATTTATTATTTTATGGATGTGTAAGAAATTATTTCTGAAGGTTATTGTATAATTTATACTGATGTTTGAACTTAAATGAGTCAAAAATACCTGCCTCCCCTCCTCCGAAAAAAAGTCAACTAGAAGCTATTGACCACACAATTAGTTTTACCTTTGACTTTTGACCTCGTGACTTTGAAATCAATATTAACAGAGTAGCTCATGTACTCCTGGAGGTTTATCATGTAGTATACATGTACATAGAGTTTGTAAACCTGTAGTTTCTGTCCAGCAGCGAGTTTTCCAAGATACTGAGCGGGTATTAACTTTCTATGCCTTAATTTAAAGTAGTTTGACCCCTGACCTTTGACGTAGCTCATTATCTGAAAATTGATAGGGGTCATCAACTCCTTACGGGGATACCATGAACCTTGCCAAGATTGTCAAACAAAACTGTCCCCAAGCTTCTGTGTGGACAATGCTTATATAGAGGGTACCGGTGTAACGCATTAGATGTCTGTTACGTCTTAAATGTTGAGAGAACCTAACACATTCTACTTGTTGATGTCCAGAGTAATTTGTCTTTTCATTTTATTTTGAGATCTTGAAAGTAATAGGGGTCATCTATTCCTCTGTTTCAATTAAAAGGGGGAGGAGTAACTATGGAAATAATGTTATGATGACGCTTACACCTACATGTAATATATAAAAGAGAGAGAGAGAGAGAGAGAGAGAGAGAGAGAGAGAGAGAGAGAGAGAGAGAGAGAGAGAGAGAGATACCTGCAAAAGGCCCTAATAATTTCCACATCGACCCCGGAGAAGAGTGTTGCACTGCTTTTGATCATGTTGAGCATTTGTGTGTTGTAGCCGGTGAAGCATTGGAAGGCGAACTTCTGGACAGGACTGGGACAGTAAGGGTAAACCTCACCCCCGGAGCCTGTCAAAGGGAGACGAGTTGGTCCAAATCAATTTCACAACAGAATATACTTATATAGTTTTGTCTAAGCTAAATGGTCTTTAAGTAATGAATGTGATAATTGAATTCATTTCGTCGTACGGAATTATGAAGCTAATTATAGCAATGATTTATTTCAAGAAACAATCGTCGTAATAGGTACACATGTATACTGGCTTTCTAAAAGTGTAAGTAAACTGTCTTTATGTATACGTCCAAGGTTGCTTTAAAAAAAATTTACGGAGAGAGAGAGAGAGAGAGAGAGAGAGAGAGAGAGAGAGAGAGAGAGAGAGAGAGAGTGGTTCTGGAATTAACAACCCAATAAAGATGCTATCCCCGGTAATTAGCAGGTGCCCTCTTGCAGGCAATAAACAGTGGCACGAACTAATAGGATGTCGCTCTGTTAATTAAGACCGAATACCAACCAAGTCCGACCCAGCATGTATTGTCAATCCCACCTACCCCCTCCCCCCCCCCTCAAAAAAAAGAAGAAAGAATCCAATATGCTTTCAATGCTTGTCTTGTAATTTCTTTTTACATTGGTTATGTGAAAAAAGAGAGAAAAAAAACCGCTGGTATTATCATATTTTCTTTTAAGAAAGAAGAAAAAACCACACACATCACACATTTACGAATCTATGCTCCAGTAAACGCATAAAATTTGATGCCAACAATTTGCAAAATGTCTAAAAATTAGTTATAGGGATCTGTAAATAGGTCGAACATGAATCAAGTTGTGATTGATTTAGTTCTGCGTTTATCACCATCATTAACACAGATTAGAAACGTGTTCAAGTTAAGTCGGTATCTTTATCACTTTCCCTCCTCAGCACATGTTCAACATCCATCGTGTGTTTCTCTTTCGATGAAAAGACAGAGACTTTGAATGTTTTCACAAAAAACGTTTGTGATGTTGTTTTCTCTTCTGACATTTACACCGTTGTGAAGAATTAAGGACAAAAATTGGCGGCGCATTGGAAAAAAAGAACCCCTAGAAGTAGCAGATGCTGATTCGACATCTCAAGATGCGCAGGAGCTCTACAGGGGGTTGTGTGTTAATTATGAAAACCGAATATATTCATGCGACCTCTGTTAGTAAACATGGTGGAAAAAACAGCGAGGTGGAAATATACAGGTTCTTAAACCGTACACAAAAACAAGTCCGCGAAAAACAGACGGTATATCTCCGTTATATAAACAAACTATTAGCGAGTTCAATCAGAAATCAACTTGTGTAAACTTCAAGTGGAATAAAGTATCAAACTACGGCGGACATAGCGGCAGGACAGAGTTAATCAAAACCTCGACCCTCTCTACAATTTACAGCTGCATAAATAAAACTACATCAACATATTAAGATCTGATAAATATTTTGTTTTGAAATTATTGAATAATGTTTCCCTTTTTGTCATGATTTTTTTTAAATCTTACTTGCACGTCTTACAACACGTTCTCGCTCTCTGTCTCTATGTGTCTGTTTCTCTCTCTCTCTGTCTCTCTCTCTCTGTCTCTCTCTCTGTCTCTCTCTCTGTCTCTCTCTCTCTCTCTCTGTTTCTCTCTGTGTCTCTGTCTCTGTCTCTCTCTCTCTCTCTCTCTCTCTCTCTCTCTCTCTCTAACTAATTACTAAAAAAGTTAAATTAACTTGGAGTGCGTTGATTTTGTTTGATCAGATTGATCAAATACAGTATTCCCTATTCAAAGAAAGACACGGTTAAACATACATCTTAAGTCATAATTTGATAAAATTAAAGGAATTGTATCACCTTATTTTTTAATCTTCCATTTCAAAAATGCAATAAAAGGAGGGAAAGGCAATAATATCATCAATGTTTTGACAAGTTTTGTATTTTACTGATACTGAGTTGATTGTTGATGCCAAGAATGGTCCCAGTAGTGAACAGATGCACACGTATCCACTGAGTTTTGAAAAGAGCAATATTCTTACTAAATAATGATATCTAAAATTCCCGAGAGGGAAGTAATTCATGTTTTCAAAATGAGTTTTTTTTTCATAAAGAGCACTGGTATATATCTTTTTTTTCGTTTACGAAATCTATATCGATTACTTCACAATGTAAGACATATATAGCACAATTAAACTACCGTGTACTAAAATAGAATTCCATGATCGTATGAGTTTTAAATTAAAATATTTTACATTTATATAGTAAGAGGCTAAGTTACAATGAATTCATTGACAGTTGAAATATTTCGTTTACGGTTTTTGCAGGATACAATTTTGATAACAAGAAAATGGAACTGTTCCCTTTATTTATTACTGTATACAGTAATTTACAGTATTTATTACTGTATACAGGGAAATATTCGCCCTAGTTTTATTTTCGCACCTTTCGCCCTCGTTGTCAGCGGGCAAATTTAAGACTGGGCGAATTCCTATGCCTCCTATTATTTCTCTTAAAACCCAACAGTGTCTGGGCGAATTCAAAACGAAGCAAAACTGTTAGCAAGTGTAGAAGGGTGAAAATTACACGCGGCGAAAATAACCCTGTAAATTTTTTTTGATATATACTAGTATATATTATTATTTTTTATCAGAATGGCGTGGTATTATGACCAAACGGCAGTCCCTTACTGTAATTTCTCACTCCCGGAACTCTATAATTATGAACTGTGCACTTTGAGAATATGATCTCAATCCAATAAACAGAACTTTACAACGATTGATAAACAAGTTCTACAACTTATAGTAATATCTCTCGTTGGCACGGATGTTAGCACGAGGGGGTCATTAATTTGGAAGGAAGCCGGAGTGTCCGGAGAAAACTCACGTGTCCAAGCGGGCGACCGCTACAACCACTGGCAATTACGGGGATCGAACACTGCGCTACTTGGACATCTTAATCCAATAGAACAATATCAACAAAAAATTATGATAAAGGTAAAACTTACAAGATACAAATCTCTCGCAACTGTGATTTCATTGATATTATTTAGTGATTTCAAGTATGTTAAAGGTTTTGACTATAAAAGTCCGTGAATGTATTTCGAAAATTGCCAATGGTTCAACAGCTCAGTGATAATTAGTGGAAATCTAACGATGCATCCCTGTCTATTTAATATAAAAAATCGTTGTATTTCAAGTTCCATAAAAATATCTCATTTGTTTGTTACTTTCCCTGATTAACAGCAGATAATGAAACGGAACTCTTTTTAGAATTCAAACAACAGATATAGCCCGACAATACAACGATCAATTAGTCAGCAATGTGGAGCAACACCTGTAAATTTTAACACTTACCTGCAAAAGTAAAAATCTGAAGAATGAGGAGAAACATTAGAATTTCCTTTCTGCCGTGACAAGCAGAGGAATAGAGCTCTCTTTTACACATGCTAGTATTTTGACCCGGGAAAATAAAGCTTGGCGGGAACTTTCTGAGCAGACGACATGGAGCGGGTCATTCCATATCAAACTTGAGACGTTTATTGCCGTCTGCCAGCCATAGTTCATCAGTTGAAATATAAAGTTGTACGATAAGGACCGAAACATCACGAACTGCCGAAATCTCGCGCGTGTTTCATTTTGCCAAACTATCCCAAACATTTGTGAGTCTGATGTTTTAAGCATCTGGACCCCTCTGGATCATTTCGAGTATCGTAATCTGTTTTCAAATTATCAAGATATAAGAGCATTTGAGAGAGAGAGAGAGAGAGAGAGAGAGAGAGAGAGAGAGAGAGAGAGAGAGAGAGAGAGAGAGAGAGATATCTGGTACATCAACATCATTTTAAAGGAGCCGCTTTAAAATAATAATGATTTTAACCACACAGAATTAAAAAGGAAATAACTAAATCAACTCCAGAATGCGAAAATCAAACAACGGACAACGGACATAATGACAGAGACACATATACACAATGCAATCAGAGCGCAATCCTCATCTTTGAATCAAATGAATCAAAAAAATGGGAAATGATTTATGTTAGCAATAAATAAAAAAAATTAATTCCGATTGTCATATTTTCAAAATGTAATATTCTAAATGTGCGCCGGTGTCAAACAAAACAACTGCATTCATTTTAAACCTTTATAATGTATAAGCACTTACGTAATAATTTTGAAGTACGAGAATATTTGAAAAAAAAAAACCAATACCAAATGTACAGGTACAATTTATAAGTAAATATCGTTTATCCTCTCATCAACTTGAGATTGAGCGTGGCAGATTTTATAATATCCATAGAAATGAGAGAGTTTGTAAACTTTGTTTACTATCACAGATTGAAGATGAGTTTTATTTTATTCTAATCTGTCACTTTTATAAAGAAATAAGAAAGGTGTTTTTTTTTATAAAAATTTTATTATGAAAAGCCTTCTGTCTTTAAACTTATTCAATTACTCTCAACAAAGAATATCAAATAGTTGTGTAATTTGGGCAAATACCTTTATAAATGCTCAAAATTACGATAAAAGTATTTTTTTGGTTTTGTTTTGAGAATAAACTCTCCATTGTTCTGTTTACTTATATATTAATTTTATCATCATTATACATGTTGTCATTGTAATACATATGTACAGTGCTATGTACGCTGCTACGTCCAACCGCAGACTAATTTAAGATTGTGATGTTTTTAAAAATATCTACATATGTTTGTACACTTTACTTATGTATATACGTTAAACCCATGAATCGTATGGTTCCTGGTAATAAACAATACAAATGAATACAATTCTCTGAAGAAATTCCTTGAGTATTTTTAAAACCAAAACAGTATCCGGAATTAAAAAGAAAGGTATTTCATTATCGAAACAAACAACAAACTTATTTCAACTCATAGTCATGCATAAAATAACACTTAAGCTACAAGTTCATTATCAATTAAAAGACAAATCTGAAAAAAAAAAATAAATTCAGAATAAATTAAATAAAAAGACAAATTAACTACAGTACAGCAATGCGCAAAACAGTCATAAACAAATACTAGAACTCTTAACTTTGTAAAATAAAACAAAACGGAATAGAGTGTACAACATAGAAATAAATGAGAAATTGTTTTTTTCAAATTTTGTTTTCAAGAACAATGCAACAGTTCGTGATATTTCAATTAATGCAAGCATCCTCATATAGTGTAGATTCTAATGTATTAAATATATATTGATATCTTAAAATTAACTTCCTGTTAATTCATTTTTCAATATACATGTATATTTTTTTTTCTGTTGAATATTCGTCTACTCTTTTGTTTACATGCGGGGATCCAGAAAATTCCAGGGGGTGAGGGGTCCGAGGAATAATTTTCTTTTTCCGGGGGGGGGGGGGGGGGTTCGAGGTCTATTTTTGTGGAATTTTACTATGTAAATTTAAGAAATTGAAATTTCCAAGGGGAGGGGGTGCGCCTCCCCCGACCCTCTCTAGATCGCGTGTATACATTTTTCTGTTCATTGTTCGTTCATCCTATCTTTTGGTATTGTTCCCCATTCAAAATGTAAAATAATTATTTAAACATTTCGTCATCTTATTCACATTTTTCTATTGTTTTAAGTCGTTTGCCTTAGTTACAGTTCTCATATTAAAGGATCTGTTGCGAATACCAATTGAATTGACCTATATGGGTGATGGAATTCCCGGAAAAATTACTTTTGAAAATAAAAGTTGTTTTTTTTATTTTCTATCGTACACATATCTAAATTTTTCGAATTTGCATTTTGAACCTTTCATATTGCTCTTGTAGTTTCATTATTAATCTTCAAAGTTGGCGAAAACAGCATCTTCTCATTAAAATGGTATTATATAATATTTCTGCATGGTTTTTGGCCTAGATATCCTTCAGGACCGACCTGTCCCGAAAAAAAAAACTTATATATTTTAGATATTTTGATAGATTTTGTTCAAAGGAATAAATTAAGATAGAATTTCTTTAGGGGTACCCTGGCCATGGGGTCCAATTTTGCAATAAACTGATTCCTATCATAGTAATCTATATTTACACCAATTAGTGTGAGGTCCGGTTAGCTCAGTAGGTTAAACCGCTAGCTATGTAATACGGGATGTTTTTTTGTGCCGTGGTTCGATTCCATCTATGGGCATACTTTTTCTTTTTTAAAATTAACGGCATTTATAAACAATTTTTCTTTTTTATACAGAATTGTGCATTTCGTATATTTAACTTCGATCTTCTTCCTCAAATGCACATTTGCTTTTTGAATTAAAGATATCGATGGAAAAAGTACATGTATATACTTACTACATGTAAAAGCAATCAACCGGAACTACACCTTAAAGTAAGCACGCTTTGTTTGAGGACAAGAATCATTCATGATCACTCTGTGTTACTCAAAAGAGGTGCCACGTGAAAAATCATGCCGAGCAAAAACTGTTGTGTTTGCTTTTCCAGAACATCTATAGGAAATGATACAATTGTGAGAGAAGTATTGCAAAGTAGATGCAGTCCGTTCTTTGCAAAGAATGTGCATGTGCATTGGTGATATTTTATGCCAAAAATGCAGGAGGAAGGTTTATAGATTAGAAAAAATGGGGGTGGGTCAGTTAGAGTTTGAAATTCGTCCCCTTGTCATCCCAGCATCAGGTAAGTCCCTTTATACAAAAGATGCAGCTGTTAATACGGAAAAGAGTTCAGTTGAATGTATGGTGAATGATGACAGTGTTCGAACGCCTCATAAAAATCTTCATCTACAAACATCATTCTTCCTGTTATTTCTGTTGAAAAAACTAAGGCATTATTTGTAGCAAAGAGCCAAAGGGTTTGCGACCTTTGAAATCGCGTCACGCGTGACTTTTGATAGTTGCTAATATGTCCTTGGCTGTAAATAAACGCATATAAAGAACATGTATCGTATTATAGAAAGTAATTTAAAGATAAAATTAAAAATAATGATAAAAGTAATTTTAAAAATAGCGACCATAACTTATACTGCTCGGACAACGACTGTGAAACTTTTTTTTCAATCCTTATACACATTATGAGAACTAGAACCTAAGAGTTTACTGTGTATGGCCTAAAATCAAGAAAAGGGACGGAAATCGATATGTTTTTGTAAAGACAGAAATCAATACTGGTCCTATAGGTCAATTCAGTTGTTATTCGCAATAGATCCTTCGTTTATTTATTTAAATATTGTATATAAAAAGCTGGTACCAGGGAACAGGGCAGGTACTTAAGCTTTTTAACTTTTCTTGTGATCAACACCCAATAATAATGTAAATTCAAAGTTTATGAAACTGTAAGATGTGACAGTGGATGACACAACAAAAGAGGGTATTGTAGTCAAAGACGGCACATTTTCGTTTTAAATACCAATAGATTTTGATATCTTTTCATTCAAATTCTAAATAAAAATCAATGTATAATTAACAAAAAAATAAATAAATAAAAATATATAAGAATAATACAATTGTAAATGATAAGATCAAACAAGGTATAAAAGATTTTGGTGAGAAAATGCCGCAGGAGCGACCCCTCACTACAAGTAGGTAAAAGAAAACGTTTCTGCAGGAAGTACATGCTGCTGTATAAATGGTAGAATCGAGGACGGTCGGAAGGCTTATTTTTCCATGGATCTTCCGGCCATGATGTACTGGAGAATTTGATGATGGCGGTAATTGATGAAATGTTCCTTCACCTTGTTTTCGCCTGTGTGTATATATAAATATATATATATATATATATATATATATATATATATATATATATATATATATATATTAGTAGTAGTCCCGGCTTATTTTTAGTTTAGGTAAGAAAGTTGCTGCTGATTTTTTAAATGATTTCCAAATTGTTGTGTCATTGTTAAGTTTTCGCCTTTATGTAATGACGTTAATAAGACAGTCAAATCGTTTATAAAAAAACAGTATCGTTTTTTTCTTTTAGGAAAATGCAACTGTTACAGTCAAACCTTCTGTAATAACCATTACACAGTCATAAATATGACTTCTTGACCATTTACGATTTCACTCCAAAAGTAACATTTTTGCTTCTCAGTAGGTTCATATTAAGAAATAAATATTTTGCCAATGTAAATGTAGAGGATAGAATATCAATATTTTCCCATCGACTTGTACGTACGTTTTTTACATTTCCTCATACACTTGAAAATTGGCTTAAGTAAAATATCCAGATTTGCGCACACTCTATCCTGGAAATCCGTTATGATTTGAAACCTCTCATACTGCCACATCTTTTCTGATTTTGCCAAAACTTCATCGTAAGTTGTTCTGAAAATAAACTCAAAACTCTAGAAATTGTTGTGATATCACGTGCACAAATCATGGCTTTCTTGTTATTGAGATTTTTCTAGATAGAAAGATCTCTTTAAGAATATAATGTTGAGCTTTTAAACCCCTAATGGACTTCAGTATTGGTGTGGAGATCATGTAATCTTAACTGTTCATTGATGTGTAGATGTTTATAAAGGCAGTCATATGGTGGAGTAGTTATTACATGTTTAAGATAATAAGGTTTAATAGGACGCCCACACTGTTTCAATATTTTTTTACTCTCGCTTTCATAAAGGGCTTCATTGGCCCATTACGTTGACTTTTTTGATGTCCCATCACGGTTATAATATTTTTGGTCAACATTTGTTGAAATTAGTCCAGTGGTTTAAAAGAAGAAGAAAATAATGTAAAATCAAAAGGTTTCAGATGAACAGACACTCTCTTAAACCTTTGATTCAAGTGAGCTAAAATATCAAAATGTCTCACGTAAAAAAGGCGGTTATAAGGGAGATAACCAGCAAGTTTCCAACCATCATGAAAATGGCGGCGACCATCTTGACACTCCAATCAGTTTCTGGACTTTTATCTAATGAGTGAGATATAATTTATTTATCACATGTTTATCTCAATATACGGTGGATATCACTCATGGGATAAATTTTTGATATTCCACTGTGTGTTCTTACGCCACGTGACGTCATAATTAAACATTACGTAGGTTTAGCCGGTTGATTGACGTATAATGAAAAACTAAAAAATAATACAGTTGAATAGTGTTGAGTTGTAAAAGTGAAGCATTTAATGTTGTTTTATTTATTTTTCATGAATTCATAAAGAAATTGTTCGAAAATGAAATGTTTGTTTGTTAAACTTCAAGGAACTTTTTTTCCATGCGTAAAGTTGTTGACGTCTCGTAGTTAATGTGTTGTGCGGCTCACAATTATAATTTGTACAGAAAAAATTGAGATTAACAAAAAACGTTGTAAAACATGTGATAAAAAGAATCTCTCATGATTTGCGATGGTATATGATTTTTATCCAACTCGTTGTGTGTTTTCTATCACCTCGCCAAGGCTCGGGGATAGAAAACACACAACTCGTTGGATAAAAATCATATACCATCGCAAATCATGAGAGATCCTATATTTATTTAGTTATTGTAGAAAAATGCAATTGGATGAGAACCAATAATTAAACGTATTCTGTGATTTTATCAATATTTGTTGAAAAACAATTTTGTTGGATTTCGTTGTAGAGTTAATACACGAAACACGTGTAATCTAATAACAAATTGTATTGATATTTAATCATTGCTCTAATATTTAAGTCTCCTTGAACCTGTGGTTCGACTAAATCGAAAATTTATGAACATTTAATAAAAACCACAGTATATCATAAAAAGAGTTCATAAAAGTACGCATTTCTTTCTTTTAGTCTAAAATATATTTTAAGCTTTACCTGGGTCGGTGTCGAAACCAAACTTATCTTCAAACATTTCTCCAAACAATTGGTAAAAGGGATGGAATAGGATGTTCCAGAGACTCCATTCATACCATTTACCAGACACATCAATGCCTGAGTTATCGCGGAGAGCCTCATAAAAAACCCCGACACCAACGATCAGGAAAGCCACCACGATCAGAAACTTCATCAGGTTATACAACTAGAGGAAATCAATCATTCACACCATCAATTGTGTCAAGAAAATTATATCTGAATAGTATGTATACCAAACTTTTTTTTCGGTCGAGATTTGCGTTACTTATGGTATGTACATTTCTAATCATACCCCTTAATGGCGAGCGAAGCGAGCTCTAAGAACCAGGTCGCGCGGGAAAACGAACGAGCTAAACCTACATATTTATCAAGAAAACTTTTTGTCTACGTCCCATAGTGCTCTCTAATGTTTTCTCCCTTGGTGCTATGCCAAAAATGGCTAACATTTAACTTGTATTTAACGGTGCCTTGAGGTCTGAAGACACGTTTTGAGTACCGCACAAGCTTTGGTGAGACCCAAGAGATTTTTTACATGCAGTTTAATTTTTTGTAGAACAAAATGTATTTGAGACGCACATAGAAGGACCCGCCTATCTACTCAAATCATATGCCAGAGTTAAGTTAAACGTCGCGTGCTCAGTTTTCATTATGACGTCATGTTTCATACGTAAAACGTAAGAGTTTTGTCTTCGGAAATAGCCGAAGAAAAGTTCTGGATTCCGATAATTTTTTTCTTTATTCTTTCAATGCTTTAGAATTTTCCGAAGTTGATGAATTGAATTTTTTCTACTTTATTCAGTCTCTAAAAGATCGGTTTCTTGGTGTTAATGATTTTATTTTCCATGTAATAATTTAATAAGACATACGTGAAACTAGTCGTATTTCTTGATTAAAGCACTGTTAAAAGTTGTATAGTTTGCTCAGTCAATTATTTTTATCTAAATTACTTTCAATTAAAAATTGGAAAGTTTTTGATCGAGTTTCGGGGCTAAAAACATCGACAAGCGGCAGTCATATACTGATCAAGTTAACTTTTGTTTAAGAAAATGGTGGCCAATATGGCGGCGCCCAAGGCTGGAAGAAATTTTTTTGGCCCTTAGAACCCCTGATTAAGCTTCTATTTTTCACAAATTTTCTTATATATACCTGTTACCATTAAGCCTCGCTTCGCGAGGTGGGCTTCGCCCGCATCTCGCTGTGCTCGGTATAAGTAGGGAGGAAATTTAAAAAAAGTCGTTTTGAACTTAATAATAAAGAATAAAGAGAAAAAATAAACAGTTAAAAAATCTATGCAGATATTGCATATGGTCAAACCATTAAATTGGAAATGGGAAATCACACACCTACAAACAGGGACCGGGGTCACGGATACAATGTATGCCAAAATAAACAAATTTCAGTAAAAAAAAAAATATGAACCAGGAAAAAAAAATAAAAGTCAGATAACAACAAGGTACAAAAGAAAAATAATACTGTATTAACACTTTACACTTTTGACCAAAATAAACACAAATTACATTTTACAGACTGGTCAACTTTCTCCAAAAGTAAAGAACGGTTTTAGGGGAAGCAAGTCTATGTAATTTGTAAGAATTTTAACTTTGAAACATTATATAATTCTCTCTCTCTCTCTCTCTCTCTCTCTCTCTCTCTCTCTCTCTCTCTCTCTCTCTCTCACACACACACACACACACACACACACACACACACAAATCTTTGATGTTAGCTGATAACTGTCAAAATATCACTAAAATATCACTAAGTTGACATTGATGCAAGTATCGTGTCAAAGATTTTACTTCTATTTATTTTCTTTTTCTTCTAATTTTTAGCGCGATTTTAATTAAAATACTTTCTCAGGGTTTGAATATGATTATTGTTAGGAAACGCTTTTTGTTAGATTCAAATGCTAGTTAATCTCATTTACTTGTTTATTTAAGTTCAAGATAGTAAAAACGTCAAATGTCTTAGGGTTTCAGATAATTGAATTTCCTCACCTGTCATCTTTATACTGCTAGAATCACATGCGGGCATTAAATAGTTCAAAGGGGATTAATTGGCTATGTAATTTACTTAGTGATTAACTCAAGTGTCATGGTCTGAACTATTATTCATTTATCGTTTTACACATGTTACATAATTTTTGTTTTATATACTGTTGAAATTCTTTTGTACATCAGTCGGAATCGGACAGCCGTCCCGATATCACCGATCTGTATCAAAATTTCTGTCAGATCCTTAATAAATGTTGAAACGCTGATTGGACTTTACTCGGTTACTTGCGATCGAGCTGTACAGTGGTCCTTATTGGTGGTGCTAATTTTATTGTCGGTAATAGTCCCAAACCTTTCTGGACTGGACATTGTCGGCAAAATCCTTACGGAAATTCCGGGAAAGGATAAGAATTGTCATGTACAAATTTTGATTCCCGATAATCTAAATTTTTGTAAAGGACACAAGGTATGTGTAATTCTTGCTGCGCTCGCCAACGGTAGCACCGTAAAACATATTATAGTACATTATGCTAATAACCTACTGTTTTATCTCTATATCTTACGATGGGACAATTCAAAGAAATACCAATAATTACAATTTACCTATATAAAATTATCACCTACTGTACATACATCTGAATAAAAATACGTTCTGATAATTTGAAGGAACTTATTGGATAACCGCAAAAACGAGAAAACCTTGTATTATTTGAATTTTTAAAATACCCACCATGTATTTCAGGAACATGAAGCTTATTCCGGTAAACTTCCGGATGGCAAACACGCGCATATATCTCAGGTAGGAGAACAGCAACAGGAGAGCAGCGATTCGCTTGACCATCCGGAAACTCGTTGTTTCCTTCCACCTTACAGAGAAGGTGAATATAACCAGACAAAAACAGACCAGTCCGAAAAACTTCCACATGTCGTTCAGCCGGGAAATAAACTTCCGGTGTTTGCGTCGTCTGGTTTCTACCTTTCTACAGAGTGTACCCTGAAACAAGCAATAATCACTCAAAAAGGCTGGGCGTTCATGGGCAACTCAAATATAGGGAATTTTTCTTTACTAAATACTTCTTTTATACGGATAAATTAATTATAAAAAAATTATGAATCTTGAAATTTTAAATCCGCTCCTTGTTTTTCTATTGTCGCTACACGAGGATCTGAAGAAACCCCGCTTGAGATCACCTCCTGGTGAACTTTGATTTAAGAATATGCATAAGTTATTTTAAGCATTCAGAGCAAATGTTTGAAACGGTAATTTCGGGTTACAAACAGAAACGTAGTCATGTGACAAAGCGATGGCACAGTTCTCGAATCTTTTGGTGTCAGCGAGCTAAAGACGGAGCATAAGTTGATATTAGACGCCCTCAATGAATCCGAAGATTGTATTAATATAACCTCCAAAACACGTAACTGAGGAATGGAACCGAAGATTTCATTGGTCAAAACAGAGTTCACATGGAGGTGTTTCTTCAGATCCTCGTGTAGCGACAATAGAAACACAAGGAGCGGATCAAGGATCTGATTTTAATCAGATTGAAGGAAGATTTGATTGGTAAATTTGTTGACCATTTAGCCTCCTTAAACGGATAAAAATTGACGATTGCTAAATAAGCTAAAGAATACTAGAATGTCGTACAAAAACGCTGATGACGTCATTAATGAAGTCCAATGTAGTCCACAAGTACAGCGCCATTTCACAAATGGCATCTTTAAGTGACAAGTCTTGTAGAAGTTTAACATCAGTAAGCAGAAAGTAGCTGTACATTATCAACGTTATTCCAAACAGCAACTACAAATTCAGAAAATACTGCAAACACTGACAACAATTATACTTAAATGTAGGTTCTTTTTTTACACATTATTTTTATATTGGTACAAATTATCGTATTCTATACTATACTCTGTTCCAAGATATCATCTATTCACATTTTGCTTAATTACTCGATATTTATAAATACTTCAGGGTTCGAACGATGTTCATTCAGAAATATAAAAAAAATCCAAAAACGAACCTCTAGGGGATTTTGCATTGCAACAGACATGAAAGTACCTGGATGGTAACGTTGAAAAATTGTGCGAGGTATTCCGAGTGACTACCGAATGCAAAAAAAGATGTCAACATTTCCCATCATAAATCTGATTAAAAAATCTGGTTTCGTTCCCGTAAATTTTTCGAGTGAAAAAATGAAACTGTGTCAATGAATATATCTTGTATGTTTTCCTTTTCATCGATATCAATCGTACTTCTTTCACAGGTATGTGTATTCTTATAAAAAAAAATCGCCCAAATGTGACGGACACAATAACTCGGGACAAACCATAACTATAGTTTAACCGTATTCATAGCAAAGTCAATTCGGTTTATCACTATTTTATTTCAATGCTTACTTAATGGAGTGCGTTATATATTTTGTATTGACATTATTAACACATTCTTGCACTAAATACACTAACCACAGAAAGACAACAACACAGAGTGAGAGCGATGCAAGATACATATAATATTCCAGAAGAATGTCTCAATATCAAAATTTAATGCATTCAACAAATCATTTTCACTTAAAAATGTGTTAATTATTATTGTACGTATCCATTCTGCAGTTAATACACAACCTGCACATTCAATGCAAATATTTCAATAAAGCAAAAAAAAAAACCACACACACATTTTGTGTATCGGATGACTTTTATCACAACCAATCTAAACCACCATAGACTACTATAATAACAAAATATGTGTCTACGTTGGGACGTAACTACTAGCAAATATGTATCGACTTAGAAAGCAAGACTTACGTAGTGTAGAACGAACTGAGAACATCCCATTTTAAAGACAAAAACAGGATATCTCTGAAAAAAGGAAAGATTTATCATATCATCAAATATTAACCATCGCCTACGTGATGCATTGCCACCAAAATATCACTGATTCATAAGTTCATTTCATAAGTGAACGATATTAAAGATCCATATTTTGGTATTTTTTCACCAACACCAAGGAGAAAATTGAGTTATTCTAATTTTAAAAAGATGGTTATAAATTTGATCAGACCTAATACGACAGTCTTAGTCTTTGAGTAAACTATAAACATATATATTTTGGCTTTTTACGGAGAAAAAAGACAATCATTTACCTTGGCTTTGGTGACAAACTGCTTCCAGCTCGGAACCATACCGCGGTACCACTTCTCATTCATTAAAGCCACCGTACTGGGATGCGCAATGACGTCATACATTTGAAATTCATAGGCAAACGCAACGGGTGTTGCTTGGATTTTCCAGACTGTCTCCAAATTATCCATTATCTTAAATGACACCTTCTTATCCGTCTGGAAAAGCGTGTCCATCATATTCAAAGCTCTGGTCTTGAAAGTTCTAAATCAGAGAGAAGAAACATTGTTCTGACGGACAAAATAAAATGATCTGAGAACATATAGATACTATTTAAAATGTTGTTATTCCTGTGAAGAAGATGTTCATGACAATAAAGCAATGATTTGTATGACATCAAATGGGCGATATATTGCTTTCTAAAGGGCCCTCCCCGTCTTTGAAAAAAGGTTCGTATACAAACCCATACTTTTAAAAGAAGAATTTTAGCATGCATTCGACATGAAAACGACAGAAATAAGATCAATTTTTTGGGAAATATTCCACTTAAAAAATGTACACGTATCGTTATCCATCAAAACAAAAACGTATTCGAACTTGGAACCTGCGGGTCAGTAGGCCTAAGCTATACCCGTAGCACTTCAGAGAGAGACACATCAATTTGCCGATAAAAACGGTTTCACAATGAGCTGAAACCGCCATTTTGTGACATATCATGAAAAGTAGAAGTGACAGGATGTCGACGCCATTTAACGGCATATATGATGTATAAATGATTATGTTGTTTGAAAAAATAATTTGAAAATGCTATTTCATGCGGACAGGAAGATAGCGAGGAATGCATAGAAATCCACAGCCGTTAGTTAAAAAATAAGTAATCGACATACGCGATCGTTTGTTTTAAAACTGTAGATTTTAGTCTTTGTGCAGAGTCTATTAGAAATTTTAAAAGAAAAAGAGGAGAACACTCCTAATAAGTGGATTTAGGAAGTACAGGTGAATCTCGATAACTCGAACTTCGGGAGATCAAGAGTTCGAGAGATCAAGAGTAAATTTGCTTAGTTATATAGAGAAAAAAATCGGGACCGTGATTTTAATTCGAGAGATCAAGAACTTCGAGAGATCGAAGTTCGAGCCATCGAGTGTCACCTGTAATGAAGTAAAATATTTCTCACAAATATATATGTACATACTTTGAATGTTCATCTAAACTTTTGGCGAGATTTTTGTCCTTCAGTTCAGCATGGCTGGCCATAATCTTTAAAACCACAGCGCTTACAATACCTGTATCTAGAATTAAACACGCAATTGCTATTAGTTTTTTGCATATTTATCATTAAACAATGTCTGATTTTCATTGAAAGATGAAATGTCACATAGATCTATAATAAGATAAAACAGGCGATGTACGGGCACGTAGCGTAGTATTTGAAAGGGGAGGGGGGGGGGGGGGCAGCCTCATCCAAATTTTTTTTGGATTTTTCACGACGGTGTATTTTATTCTGTTAAAAGTAACGCAAATGCATTTGTTGTTTTCAGTTATGATTTAAAAAAAAATCCTTGTTCTGATAAAGAGAAAAAAATACTTTGGAAATAATACTACCATTGAACCTCGTGTTAAAGTATTCAATGTATATCGACCACATTTTGTACCAAATAACTTTATGGTCCGAAATTCTTAATCATGATATCATCTTGAAGTAGTTAACAAATAAAAATACTCCACCTAAGAAGTTTTTAAAATTTTGTTTATTTTTCAATTCATTGCACGTTGAATTTTAGATTGAAGTCTTTAGGCAACCTATGCTTTATTAAGATATTATAAAAAGTAACTTGATGTTCATACAATTATCTTGGTGAATATATGCATAAACTCTCTCGTTATCAAAATATGAAATAAACGAATCAATTACCACAAATAGTTAGACAATTTTATAATGTTCTCTTTTTTTTATCAAGGGAAGATAACTCTTCAAAAAAGTTTGATGGCAAAATGACCAACTTCTTTTATTATACCTGCACTTTCTAAAGAAAGTTCGGGTATATTGTTGTTACCCTGTTCCATCTGCCTGCCCGTCCGTCCGTCTGTCCGTCCGTCTGTCACGTTTTACTTTCTCAAACTGCTCTTACATCTTATAAACCAGCAAACTGAACTCTTGGAGTATGATTTGGGGTGTTATGTTGTTTTGTAAAAAGGTTTCAAAAATTCTGTGGTAGTCCTGGGGGTCAAATAATTGGTAAAATATGGCTTTTTTTCACAAAAAACTTCTTCCTCGAAATCCTTTTACATTTTCAACAGTAGACAAATCATCTCTTGGAATATGTTTTGGGGTGTCTTATAGATGCGCAATAAGGTTTCGGAAATTTCAATTTTGTCCTGGGGGTCATTAAATAGCTGAAAAATGACTTCTTCCTTTTTTTTTTTTTTTTTTTTTTACAAAAAGTCTGGCTTCAAAAAACGTCAATTTTTTTGCAGTAGCCAAATGATCTTCTAGAATATGATTCGGGGTGTCATGTTGATGTGTAATCATGTTTCAGAATTTTTTTTTATCACGTGGGTCTGGGCATAAAAAAAAATGACGTTTTTTTTGGCAAAAAAAATATGGTTCCCAGAACTCTTCTTACAATTTATGCAGTAGCTATGTCATATCTTGAGATATGATAGGGCTGTCCTATAGGTGTGCAATAAGATTTTAAAAATTTAAATTTCATCCAAGGAGTCAAATAGTAACAGAAAATTGACGTTTATCTCTCCTAAAAAAACCTACTTCCCAGAACTCCTCTCATGATTTAATGATAGCCATATCATATCCTGGGGTATGATAGGGGCTGTCCTTTAGTTGTGCAATAAGGTTTTAAAAATCTAAATTTCATCCAGGGAGTCAAATAGTAGCTGAAAATTGACGTTTATCACTCCTAAAAAAAACCCTACTTCCCAGAACTCCTCTCATGATTTAATGAAATCCACATCATCTATAGGGATATAGCAGGGGCTGAGCCATAGATATGCAATAAGGTTTTAGAAATATAAATTTGATTCTGAGGGTCAATACTATCTGCAAAATGATGTTCCGTCCCATAAAAAAACCTTATTCCTGGACCTCCTCTTATCTCTTGTGATTGAATTAACGTACCATAAGATGCATAAAGAGGAAGAATATATATGCTTTAGGGGTGGGGATCACAAGCATTTTTTTCAAGTTATTTGATCATTTCTGATTTTGGGAGGGTAATATCACAAAACGATTTGCCTTCACATGGTCATGGTTCAAGAAACAAAAATAAATATGGTTTAAGAGTGGGGATTTCGATGATTTTGAGGATATTTAAAAAATATTCAACTATTCATGTTTTCGGGGGGGGGGGGGGGGGCGAGTGGGGGGGGGGGGGATTCAGAGTCTCTTCTCACATTTTTACAGTAGCAAAATCATTTCGTGATTGATATTTTTCTGTATGATGTCAGATGTACATAAAGATATTTTGGAAATTGCTTTTTAATCTTAAAGATAAACAAAATATTATATGTAATTGTAGATATTGTAAAGTCAGTCAACAAAAACCTTGCTGTAAAAAACAAAGCAGGGTCAACATTGGGCTAGGGCTAGGAATTACACTACATATGAATAAGATAGATTACTTGATTAGTTCCAACACTGGAAAGTAACTTGGCATCTCAAAGGGGGCATAACCTATATACATGTACCAATTGATGTGCAATGACACAAGGAGGAAGAATGAATATGGTTTAGGGGTTGGGACCTCAACAGTTATTAAAATGTATTATCATTTCCTATTTCAGAGGAAGGGGGTGGTTGTTTAAAAACAACTCCAGTGGGGGGTGGGATAACCCAAGGGGCAGGGGTCAAATTGTCTTAAATGTATCTTGACATGATCAGCAGAATTGGACAGAATGATCACTATAGGGCATCTGCAGAGTGGTGCCCTAAATAGTTACAAAATCAATTTACAAAAAGTATTGATAATATGTTATACATGTATTTAGAAATCTCTTTATTTTCAAAATGATTAACAAATTAATCAGTCAAAATGAGTTATAAATAACCAATTGGCAATTCTGCAATTGATTGCATGATCCCTAGTTTAATATCACATGTATTTTTTTTTTATATATAATTATACATGTATGTTAACAATCAGGATTAAAATGCACAAATTTTCATGAGTCATAAATCTTGACATACCACATATCTTTTGACAAAAAAGAATAAGCAATTTAAAATAAAAGAAAATTACAGTCATTAACTCTTTTTCTATTACTGGTGTATGATGATGGGGTAGGGGGTATAATGGAAAAAAAAGCTGCAGCATGCCTTCATTCTCACTAGAAATGTATATCTAATCCACACATCCTGGGGATGGGGAACAGTTAAGGCCCCTTCCCCTTTCTCCCTATTATAACTCATATAAACATGATATTTAATACCCAAATTTAATACAAAATGTTACAGGGTTAATATGGAGTCAACTCAATAGTGTAAGTCTGACAAATGAAAAAATAACTTTTGCAATTAAAATGACAGAAACTATAGATAAGCTTGTTTAAATAAAGATGATGATACAGTATGCTGGCAAAGGGAGATCACATTTTAGAAAGTGAAAGTAAAACTAAACTTGTCTCATAATATTGCGCTACTACATGTATTATACTTATCTATATTGGTCAACATCAAAATGATAATCCAATTAGCACAATATGAATTCCTTTACTGATCACCACAAAAGAAACGTTTATTCATGTCAATTAATCCTATTCTGCGTATCAAAAAAACATATGCATGTACACCACGTGAAACCCATCAAACTAAAGAGCTGGGTAAAACTAGTACCCGCTAATGCAACCTGTACACCTGTGTTTGTACGTAACTTCAGACAAAGATCATTTAATTGTAACATATTGCATGTATTTTCATAACTTTTTCCTTTAAAACCCCTTGCACAATTTTCATAATTTTAATAATTAACCATGTTAAGCACAATTTTCAGCTTTAAGGTGGTATGGGACAACCACATATTGTGATGTATTCCTTATTGAATTAAACAAATAAAGTATAAAATATAAATCCCCCCCCCAAATAATGTTACCTAACAGCATAGTGCAATGGGTTAGAGTGTTAACAATGTGTCTCTAAGTAGAGAGTTTGAATCCTGCTGGGGCTTATCTTATTTTTACCTTAAGTTTCCAAAAAATTTTAAAAACTTATTTTTTTTTGGGCCAAATATTCATTTGTAAAAATTTTTAATTCTAAAACGGTCAAAGTAATTTAATTAGAATATAACTACATATAATATAAATACTGCACTATTATCCACATAAATATCGACATGTGTTTGATATCACCTTTTAAAATCGTTAAAGCAGTCCTGCAGTGAAAATCAATACAATATACTTTATTGCAATTAATTACATGTACAGGCTTTCATTGTTATCAAAATATTCTGATTAATTTTTTATTTATCCATGGGTAGTGGGGGGGGGGGGGGATCAGAGTAATAATTGTGTTTGCAAGGGCGGGGGGGGGGGGGGAGTTGTAGTCTGAGGTTTACTTTTGGTAATTTTACTACATAACAATGATTTTTTTTTAGGGGGGGGGGTCTGGATTTCTCATCTCAACCCTTTCTCTAAATCCACGAACACGATGATATTGGCACACAAAAGCATATACAAAGCAGGCAACCGGGGGGGGGGGCATAATTTAATTTTGTTAGTAATAATTACCGGTATATAGACCATACGTTCTATGACATGAAATGTTTATATTATTGATTCAGGTGCGTAGCTAGGCGCACGCAAGTGCTTCCACATCATTTTCACACAAAAAATAGAATAAAATAAAACTTAAATAATGCTGATTAATTAAAACTTTGTTTTATGTATAACAATTTAACTAAACCATAATTATAAATAATTCCGGAATTTTATTATTCAACAGATTAGTCAATGTAGCAGCTGTTATCTCAGAATTTGCTGGGAAAAAGCAAAGACGACTTGCCTTTCTTTTTCAATAAATAAAAAAAATAATAAATTGCTCTTCTGATACTTTCAGTCTATTATTTTTTGCATACAATTCCATAGCCTGAATGACCAGTTGACAATGAATAGGAATAGATTATCGAGAATTAACAGAATCTTAAAGTTTAAATATATAGTTATTTTATTTGTCTTATTAGAGTATTTTTGTAGACAAAAATGTTATAGACCAGTAGGAGAGAAAGCACAAGACTTATTAGATAAAAATTAAATTAATCTCATCATAAATCAGGCACTCCATCGTTAATTTTATGATGATGATGAAGTAAGCATATTACACATTAAAAATTGGGGTTATTTTGATGATTCAGAAACTCCTATTTCTGGATACTCAAAATTAAGTGTCTAAAATGCTGAAAACTCGCCAGCTTTCGGAGGCTTTGCCCCCTGAGTTAAACAAGTTAAAAATGACGCTGGTTTCGATTGAAATATAAATAGTTTGCGTAGTCTTAGCTCAAAAGACAGACAAATCATGTTGATTTCAAAGAACCATGACGGAGTGAGAAACAATGAAATAGACAGGCCTACGTCATATTGCTGTTTGAAGGCCGAACATTTTTACCGGGTGGTAAATCTCAGGTGAGGGCGGGGCTTAATTTTTAGAGGTGTGAAAGCCTCCGGGGCTCGCAGTCTACCTGCGGTCCTGAACGCTGCTAATCTCTATACACAGGAAGCAAATTAATACACAGGAAATAAAAATTAAGTCTGAATTGAACTTAGTTGGAATATCTTATTATTCTAAATGTCTATATGAAGCGATTTTATACGGAAATGAATCCATTCTAACAGTTGAACTGTACGTTCTACATCCACAAGTCGTCCGAATTTTCTCTAAACACACCTGTGTAAAGCACAAATGAATAATTGCATTAAATTAATTCTGTTTTAAAGATATACCTTAGTACATTGTGTTTGGCACTTGACATTGTTTAATGAAGTTAATTTTAACAAATTATTGTATAAGACAAGCATGCGATCAATGAGAATCTGGAAATGTGAAGACAGCCATGTTACGCACGATGATGATGGAGTTGTTTCTCAATACCAATTCCATGTTTTTCCAGTAAATAAAGATTTAGTAGCTCATACGTTTGTTTTAAAAAGAAAATGTTAATATGTTTTGGAGCTGGTCATCTTTGTGGATTTTTTTAGGTCATGCAAATTCAAATATATATAAATTGTGTAAATTCAATTACTAAGTGATTAATTTTCATAATCAATTTCAAGAATGTTAAAAATCCAATTTATATTTTCCCCTTAAAATATGTGGCGGAAGATATCGAAGATAATGTTGTTAATTGCTAGTCAACAGAATTCCACGGACCTGGTCAGATCACGCTCGGACGGTCACATCAGTCAAACTGTGTGCTATCTTAACAAACCTACCCAAAGTTAAACCTCTTGTTAGAATGGCTCTTATTTCACGCAAACTATGGACGCGGTTACGTACACAGTTGATTGGCTACTCTCTTCCACATCAGAGTGCTTATATCAGCTTTGTTTGTCAGCAAGGACCAGAGCAGAACAGCCTGTAAGGACTTCTGGCGGACGACATACGACTCTCGTCTTTTGGTACAGCACATGGCTTCTAGCCGTGGGTCTTCGGTTTCTGTAACATTGGTAAGAAGCAGTTGTCCTATGTGAGTTTGAATATTCCAGAGAGAGAGAGAGAGAGAGAGAGAGAGAGAGAGAGAGAGAGAGAGAGAGAGAGAGACGCTTACCTTCATAATGGAGTATTTGTTTGACAATCTTTTGCGCATTTTCGTGCGTTTTATGCCCATCCAACAATTGAAATGCATTTTTCTTTTTAGCCATGTTCTGCAAGATTGTGATATATTACATGTCTAGAATTATAATAACGTTAGCCTTGTTGTTACAAGCTCTTAATGATTCATGTCCAGGTGAAAATGGTAAATTTTAACAAAATGCAATTTATTTCATAAATTAACAGTCTAATATTTATATGTTTTATCTAAAATTATATCATCCATATACATGTACCGATAGTTTTAAGCTTTGAGTGCTAAAAACATCGCTCACCTGGGAATCATTAGCCGTAATATAATCAGCTTTATGAAGTCATATACATATATAAAGACAACGTAGTAGAATAGATCCTGTATAAAAAAATGTCAAATTTTTCTGCAGGTATTTTTACTTTCAACATTGAGCCCCTTTTGTAACTGGATGATTTCATAGTCATATCACATATTGAGCATTGCAGTTTTCAAGATGATCTTAAACAATTGTTCGTGTATTCATACATGTATATATACAAACCTCTATTAAACTTTGAACCCCATGTGGGGCCTAAAAATCGTCCAGGGACCGTTAAAATGCTTTTATGTAAGGAATATCATTAATTATAGAATTTGAGTTTTTGAGAATAATTTTAAAAAAATTCTATGCAAAATTGGACCCATAAATTTTGCACCAACCTACTTAGGTAGATAATGATTTTGACAAACTTGAATAAACACTATCTGAGGATGCTTTCACGCAAGTTTTAGCTTTTCTAGGTAAATAGTTTTTGAGAAGAAGATTTAAAAAAAAATATATTTCTATGTGAAAATTCGACCCTCCCCAAATTGTTGACCCAACCTACCACTGGGGATCATGATTTGAACAAAGTTCATCTTGAATCTACACTAAATGTAATGCTTTCGCACAAGTTTCAGGTTTTTTTTTGGTTTTTTTTTTTACTAAATAAGACACAGGTGCTTGAGGACAGGACCCCCCCCCCCCCCCCCCCCCGATTTAAACCCCCGGGGTATATTTGACTTTTTTATAGAAATTTCTTTAAAGTCATGTACACAACATGTTCCATTGTAAATTTGTAAATATCTTAAAATTAACGGGAAATAAACGATTAATGTAAAACACCCCCCCCCCCCTTGCATATAAAAAGAGGAAAGGTATGCCACTCCGGTTTGTTTACATTATAACCCCTTCGTCATTTTGGGACTATAAAACATGTATCCGCTTTATATATCCAACAAGCACGGGATGATATTATCACAGTAAATATATCTCTTCCTCACTATGCTTTCAAAATGAATGTACGTTTTTCTGTAAACCTTCTATATCATGTTAAACGAGTTTTTTGAAGACAAGCTGGGTAACTGTGACGGAAGTCAACATCTTTCAGTGACGTAATGTACACTCATGATGGATAAAATCCGAGGAGTTTTTTGCGCGCCAATAGGATTAAATCGATATTCTCGGATGTTATCGTACAAAGTGACCGATAGTTGTTTACTTCCGTCACAGTTACCTAGCGGAGTGGTATACCTTTCCTCTTTTTATATGCAGTTTGGGGTTGTTTTAAATAAAACGTTTATTTTCAATTAATTTTCAGATAGGGGGGGGGGGGGGGTCCTGTCCTCAAGCACCTGTGAAATAAGACTATTAATAAAAGATTTTTTTCGGTACATTTCTCAGAAAAAAAATCAAAACAAAAGTTGATTATAATGCCTTTATACCATTCTGTGCGAGTAAAAATAAGGTTTTAATTTTCCTTGATACTTGATTTCAAATGGTCACCTTTATTTTTGTCGTAAAATAAAAAAAAAGTACTTAAAAATAATAAAGATAGAATAAACAGATAACTCTTATGAACGACTACTGGCCTAAAAATAATTCTGGCCATGTTCCATTTTTCGCCACAAATTAATGTTACGCGTTGATAGTGCGACGCGACAACGCAGTGGCAAGAAATGGTGAATTGATCCCTGGTCAGTATTGGTTTCTGAGAAAAAAGTATTTTATAGATTGTTCTCTATATATACCCATGTAAAAATTTTACCCCCCCCCCACCCCCCCCCCCCTTGTGACCCCAATCTACCCCTGGGGATCATGATTTGAACAAACTGAAATCTACCCTACCTGAGAATGGTTCCATACAAGTTTTAGCTTTTATGGCTGATCGGTTTTCGAGAAGAAGATTTTATAAAAATTTACTCTTTATATTCCTAAGTAAAATTCTACCCCCCCCCCCCCCCATTGTGACCCCAATCTATCCCCAGGGAATCATGATTTGAACAGACTTGAATTACTTGGGGATGCTTTTACATAAGTTACTGCTTTTCTGGCCAATCAATTTCTGAGAAAAAGATTTTTGAAAAATACCAACAAATTTTAAATAATTCTTAATGATCTCCTTTTAAAAGAGGGCGTGGCCCTTCATTTTAACAAACGTAAATCCCCGTCACCCAACGGTGCTTTGTGCCAAGTTTTGTTTAAATTTGCCCAGTGGTTCTGGAGAAGTAGAAATGTAAAAGGTTTACAGACAGACGGACTCCGGACAAAAAGTTATCAAAACAGTTCACTTGAACTTTCAGGTTAGGTGAGCAAAAACCCCTTATAAACATCCCTCTTTCTTAAAAAATATATCATAAAAATCAACAACAACATATCATGATAAGAAGAAGCTCAATAGTTTCTATTGTATCACTTCGTCAAAATAAAGGGACCTAGACACGATTTGAAATCGATGTTTTTAAATTCATTCTTTTCATAGGTTATGTATAAAATGATTTGGGGGTATTTTTAATGATTGACCAAAATTCGAATTTTATAAATCAAGTCAAAAGCGAGATACAGCTAGAGAATCTTGATCTTTGACATTCAAATTTTGATAAAGTAATAATTGTCACTATTAATACTTTATTAAAATTTTATTTTTACAGTTTCAGTGTATATATGTTTAACCATACACTGAAAATGGAGAAATAAAATTTGAAAATGTTCAGATCAAATCGTGTCTAGTTCCATTTAAGGACGATGAATTAAAAAAACCGATTTTGATATTTTTGCAGACCTGTTAAATTACCTTAATAACCCAGAACAAATCATCTTTCTCGATACCATCAGTGGGATTTTCCTTTATTTGACGAAACCGACTCTGAATCAAACAATTAGAGAATATGAAAACACTCAGATACATTTTACAGCATTAGCGGCTCCCTTCAACAGCCGTGGGTTGACCTGTGAACCCACTCTCGGGGCAGTGTGTGACCATCTCTACAAGTCTAGGAACTTGCTTTTGAGGACGAACAAATTCTAGAAACGCAGTTACACAATACACTGTCCTTGAGATTCAAGTAAAGTGAACAGTTATGTTATCCTTAAATAAGAGGATCTTTACCATAAGCATTTTATCATAATTTGAATTCAGATACATTTGAAAAACTATAAAATATATATCCACTTGCCATTAACCTTCTCATATGAATCTTTACTTCACGTCTGTCAAAAAAGATATAATTACATTGCTTGATAAGTAGTATATTTCTAATGCATTGTGTATCGGTAAGATCCAATCAATTAAAGTCATTGCAACTTTATTTCAGTTCCATTTCTAAAACTTTAAATTGTGTGACAGTGTACCAGATTTCGTCATCGAAAGCATCAAAAGCAAGTTTTTCGACTTCCCCAGATTACGGATTGCTCAGGGCCCAGATTAATGAAAATAGCAGGTTAAGAAGTCAAACCCAGACTGTTGCGCAAGTGAAGCTCCAATGATTCAATGATGAAGTAATTCAAATCTATTTCAAAACATTTAATCTTTGTACCACATCAAATGCAAATGAACGAAGTTACGGTATTACAGTAACATTGCCACTCACTTGTTCTCTTGGCAACATTTGGTCTAACAACAGTACCTCTTACTCCGTAAGGTGCTGTTTTCTTGGTAATATTTGGTTCAACAACAGTGCCACTGACTTGGTACGGTGACACTTACCGTAAGTTAGCGTCTATCTACTCATTCTACTGTGACACTTACTCTATAGTCATTTACTCGATCAAGTTGGTCTATCTGTACAGTGTCAGTTACTCGGGTTGGTCTATCAGTGTCAGTTACTCAATAAAGTTCGTAATCGGTACAGTTGTCTGTCTGTAGTCGGTCACTTACTTGGTGAAGTTGCTCTACCTGTAATCAATTACTGGGAACAATCAGTCACTAACTTGGTACAGTTATTCACTTATTGGGTAAAGTTAGTTACTTACTGGGTACAGCTATTTACTTACTTGGTACAGTTAGTCACTTAGTGGGTACAGTTAGTCACATACTCGGTACAGTTAGTCACTTAGTGAATTCAGTTATCACTAACTCGGTACAGTTATTCACTTACTCGGTACAGATAGTCACTAACTTAGTAAAGTTAGTCATTTACTTGGTACAGTTAGTCACTTAATCGGTACAATTAGTCACTAACTTAGTAAAGCTAGTCACTTACTTGGTACAGTTAGTCACCTTATCAGTAAAGTTAGTCACTTACTTGGTACAGTTTGTTACCTACTGGGTACAGTCACTAACACGGTACAGATAGTCACTTACTCGGTACAATTAGTCACCTATTCGGTACCTTTAGTCACTAAATCAGTACAGTTAATCACTAAATTGGTACAGTTAGTCACTTACTCGGTACAGTTAGTCACTTACTTGGTACAGTTTGTCTATCTGTTGTTCTGACAGAGACAGGTTCAAGTCCAGCAGAGCCTCGACATAATCTGTCCTGTTGGTGAGCAAGGCCTCCTGCAACAGTTCCTGAAACCAGACAGCTCACACTTCACAGTTCTCGCTAAATATCAGTACAAAGTTAAACAGACATCTAACAGTAAAGCTCTCGCTTAAATCGCAGCTTAATATCAGTACAGAGTAAACTAGATAGCTATCACTTAAGTTCTCGCTTAATATCAGTGCAAAGTTAACCAGACAGCTTACAGTAAAGCTCTCGCTTCAATCGCTAATACCAGTAGAAAGTAAATCAAACAGCTCACACTTAAGTTTTCACTTAAATCGCTTAATATCAGTTTAGAGTATACCAGACAGCTCACAATTAAACTCTCGCTTAAATCGTTTAATAATAGTACAGAGTAAATCAGAAAGCTCACACTTAAGTTCTCGCTTTAATCGCTTAGTATACAAGACAACCCACACTTAAGCTCAAACTTAAATCGCTTTATACCAGTAGAAAGTTATACAATCATCAAGCGTGTCAGATGAGGTAAGTAAAAAGGGAACTATGGGGTACAATTCTATTGTTTTCTTTGCAAAATCTTCAACTTATTGATGACAAGGTAATCTTTTATTATCAGTGCCGCTTTGGTGTGCTTTTTCCGATAGCATCGCGATCAATTCTGTCAGCTACCTTAAGCATAAACAATACACGCCGTCGGTGTCAAAGCTTTGATTGGTCAACTCGTTTTTTTAGACGGAGTTATCTATTCACGCTTACGCAATGCCAGAGCTTAAGGATTTCTCAAAACAGTTGATTTTTCCTCAATATCGACTCTCATTAAATTCTATGCAAAACTCTCTCTCTCTCTCTCTCTCTTGTGTGTGTGTGTGTGTGTGTGTGTGTGTGTGTGTGTGTGTGTGTGTTTCTCTCTGTAAGCATTAAACCATAGTCTCAAGCCACGGTAAAGAGTATGCTTAGCTACCTCTCTCCTAGATGGGAGAGTATTGTACAAGTTGTTGGCCGTGGTTTGCGACGATGGCGTTAAATAAAATACAATTATAAGTTGCATGTGTTCCGTGTTCATTTCACGTATATAAAAGTATAATCATGTGCATGTATTTTCTACTTACTAACCAGTCGAACTGGTAGAGATGAATTCGTTAGCGGGTTATTTATTTTTTTCTGCAAAGATCGCTACCTTCATAAATCATTAAAAAAAAGCATTTTTTTTGTTTATATTTACATGTACATCTTTCTCTTAACAAATTAATAGATTGATCGTAAAAATAAGAAAAAAAATAACTTAATTATTGTGAATGTACATCAGAACGTTAGATAAAAGAAACAGCCAAATCGTCTTCTATAGGAATTTGAGTCTGACATCAGCATGATTATTTCGTGCAGTCGGTGATTTTCCTTAGGTCGCTAAAGGTTTCGACCAATCGATAAAAGGGGCTTGTAGATTTTAGTCCTGTCAGTTTCAACAAACATGTAGCTATGAATGTACAATCAACTTTCGCTAGAAATAGAGGGAATTATACCTGGTAGATGTAAATATATGAAAAATACGACTTTCGATCCGTTTTCCGTGGTCGGTTAGCCTAAAGGTTGTTGACAACTATGAACAATAGTAAACTGAACGAATTTCTTTTAAAATGGATTATTTGCACAGAATGTGGTGTGCAATAAAAACTAGCGTAATCTTCGTGCGCCGTACATTGCAACATTGAGTAGGTATCGTATGTACTGTTGCTGTAATATATATAGTCTAACCCAAATTTTCCTCGTAGAGCTACTGCTACATGTACCGTATGTAGTGTACACTTTCGAAAAATACCCCCGTTCCGACAGTCACGAGTAACCGGGTGAATTTTTCATTCTCTCATAATAAGTTGTTGTTCTGTCCATGCACAATTTAGTCTGCACCAGCAGCCAATCAGCGGTAAGCTAAATCCACCAATCAGAAAGTTTGTGGTAAAGGGACGGGTTTTCGTATGCATGACATAGCTGACACTATCGGAAAAAGCACATCAAAGCAATTCTGATAATATTAGACTGTGTTCAGAAGAATAAGACAGAATCTGAGTGTACATTGTACAAGAACTCAGTCCACCGACTGGGAATATTTAAAACAGTCTCCAAAACAGGCCAATGTGCAATTTCTACGGATAAACTTTCTACATCAGGAATTTGTTAACACTGTAGTCAGTATTTATTTGTATAGTATTGTACATATTTTAATAAGGAAAAAAATCTATAGTTAGCAATGTTTCATGTAAAACAAGATATTAGACAATTTAATAACTTGACATTTTTAATGAAATAAATATTGTTAAGAAAAAGAAGCTTTTGATTATATATGTTGTCATTAAATTTACCTTAGCTGTCTCGGTAAATTGCTCAGAGACCCTCGAGTCATTCTCATTCAAATGCTTAGAGAACTGAAAGAAAAAGTCCAAAGGAAGCGAAAACGGTGAAGAGAATGATGTTAACGAGTGGGTCTCGTGAATTCTCGCCATGTGCCACGTGATTTTTTCTCTTTTCCAGTTTACTGAGACGCAGTAAGATCCACTGCGGTCTTTCCTTAATGCATTTTTGTTAGCACGTCCGATGGTATCTAGAATGTAAAAAAAAAAAAAAAATGAAAATCAAGACTTAACAAAGTAATACACATCCAGATTAGTTCAAAAAAAAAAAAAAAAAAGAATTTAAACACCTTGACACACCTTGACACAATTTGACACATATACTTCCTATACATCTTTTTGATGGATTATGACCAAATTTTACCAAATAAATTTGATAGAAGATATTATGTGAGAAACTTCTCTCGAGACAAAATACATATAAAATATATTAATTTATATTAACTTTGATCTCTCTCAAAATATTCAAATTTACTGAATTATTTGATAGGTATGGATACGTACCCTTCTGTCTGTTCTCCTCTACAGAACCAATCTCTTCTTGTGACCAGGCCCTATGTACAAGCTCACCAACCATTGCAGCGAACTCTTCCTCATTCTTGTTTTGAATGTCGAACACGTCCACCTGAATGGACCAATGACAAGGTGGACCAATGACAGGGTGGAACAATGAGCAAGGATCAACATTTAGTGAGTACAGTTATGCCTCTCAAATACACAAGCTACAAAAATTGTGATCAATACTGTAAACAAACTTTTATTCGCGTGCGAGAAATTTTCGCAAGGTTCTCTAACCAGTCCATGTTTATAAATTTTATATGAACACGGGTGTGGATAAGATTTGCCCGCGAAAATATGTAGTCGCGAACAAATTTATCTTCGGTAAATTGCGAAATAAACTTAAGGCGGTTTACAGTATTCTAGCTATCATTGACCTTTTACTTTTTGGAGCACAAAAATATAAATTATCTGTATGCACCAAATGTTTAGTTTTCATATATACATGAAACAGTGTTTTAACCTTTTTCTTTACAGATGAGATGTCATTAAAGCGTAAATATTTTTGAAATTTTTAAAATCATTTCTGTTAAAAAATTAATCCTTCTTTTATATTTAGAATAGATGACTTATATAATTTAGACAGTGACGGATACGCCTATTGGACCTACTAAGTAGGCGTGGTCTCCTATGGACTTCAAGTCACGTTCCAGTTCGGTCACTCCGACCTCCTCCAACTGTATACCAAACAATGTCGGCAGAAATATTCTCCAGTCCACTTTCTGGTTATTTTTCACTGCGTTTCTGGAGAATGAATTTGAAAAAAAATCTCAAACTTTCAAATATTATTTTAATCGTTATTTTTTTTTTAATTTCCTAGGAGCTAAGTTTCAATACTCCGTACACCTATTTTGAATTTGACTTCGCTTATAACGGTTATTGAGCCCTAAAAGCCCTTATTAATAGTAACTCTCATGTTATAACATTCGAACATGCCTTGATTGTAGTTTGAAGGTTAATAGTAAGTAAGAATCAATCATGTGATGCCGTCGATAAATTATACAACAGATAAACGACGCACGGAAACTTTTGATCATACATGTAAAACCGGTATATTGCACTAAACATACCAACTCGATTAGAATTAAGTTATTGGAACAAGATGATCTTTCGGGGGGGGGGGGGGGGGGGGATTAAGCAGGAATACATGTTTAAACTGGCTACCATATGATACAAATATTGGATACACGTTCTTGCTGCTTAATTAATATCTAATAATCTTCTCCAGCAGTGAGATGATTTTTAAAGTGGGGCATACACTGCTGAGCTAGCTATTGTATAAATGGGTTGTATGCATGCTCTTGCGACTTAATATATAACCATCCTCTCCATAGATTGTGGAATATATACATGTGTTGAGCTGGCTATTACATACATGTATGGGTTATATACGTGTACTTATAACTTCATATATACATGTAACCATTCTCTCCATGGATTATGGAGAACCTACGTGTGTTGAGCTGGCTATTGTACTTAAACATTTAACCATCCTGGCCATGGAATGGATTGCGTAGTACATAATTTTGCTGAACTGGCTATTGTACTTGATATTTAACCATCCCCTCCATGAACTCGGGGTACCTACATGTGTTGAGCCAGTAGGTCTGCGGCCCCTCCCGTCCCCTGGACCACCACCACGGGGATACCGCTCTCGGTGGCCCGCCTCACGTGATCGACGGCGGACAGACCCCCCTCCACGAGAACCAGCAACATCGCGTTCCTCTCTGTAGAATAAACAAATAGAATCAGGTTACAAGTTACATCGTGTCCATTTGGCTGAATTTAAATTGAGAGAGAGAGAGAGAGAGAGAGAGAGAGAGAGAGAGAGAGAGAGAGAGAGAGAGAGAGAGAGAGAGAGAGAGAGAGAATACCAACCTAGGTAGACTTTTTACATATGATATATGCATCTATGAGCAAAACAAGATTGACTGTTTAAAGTTACCATTGGCTTGAGGTCTGTGCAGTCTTCTCTCAAACATTAGTCTAAACTTTATGTAATCAGTGCTACAGGCAAACTCATCGGCACGTAGACTCATGAACACACTATTGTTATATTCATCCTTTAGAAAATAAATCATCAACAATTTTATAATTAGATGAAATAAATCTTATGCTAAAAAACTCACCTCTGTCGAATTCGCATTAATTTTCTTCATGCAGGATGTTGAAATGTTGTACAAAATTGGGTTGCTTTCGAATCATTTAATGGGTTTACGTAGTTAGAAATAGTTGAATATTCTTTTGTAGAATATTTTAAATCAATTTAATGAAGTTTTGCTCCAAATTCAAGAGAAAAGAGACTTGAATATTCATGGAAAGGGATTGTCATGAGCGCCTCTATCTGAGTGTCGAGAAGGCTGGCAAGGGATTGTCATGAGCGCCTATATCTGAGTGTCGAGAAGACTAGCAAGGGATTGTCATGAGCGCCTATATCTGAGTGTCGAGAAGGCTAGCAAGGGATTGTCATGAGCGCCTATATCTGAGTGTCGAGAAGGCTAGCAAGTTGCAGTCTGTGCTCCGGTTTTTGGTTTTCTTTTTACAAAAAAAAAAATTTAAAAAATGTGCTTTTTTATTCACTTTCTAATTCACATACCGCTTCAAAAACGACATTTTTTTTTCTTATTTGACTTCACTTTTAATAGGTTATACATAAATAGTAAATTAAAACCTTTATTTTTCATAACTCAGTGTTCAGAAAATAAATATATACTTTTCATATATTCATTTCTTCCATGCATATCAAGAGAAAATTTGATTAATTAAGTTGTATTCAATTGCTTAATTCTTCAATATGTCTAAGATGATTTTTTTTTTATCATTTCCGTGTTTTCTCCATTAATAGACCAATGATACAGGGAAACGTAATAAAATAAAAACAAATCTTACTAGAATTTAACGTTACCTAAAATAGATTACAACTTAAACACTCAGTTTGCAAATTATCCAATGAGTATACTTAAGGTCAGACGCGACCTATCTTCCATTATTTTTTATTTTTTCCTATCTCCACAATGTGAAGATTTCCATTAAGTAATTCCATAATGATATTTTCATGTTATATGATACCTGTTTTATACAGATATAAACTGTTCAATTGAAAATATATACTATGACATTATTCATAAGCATTCAAATGCATTTTGCATGCTATCTAAAGGAAAATTCTAAATATTCTAGCTCCAAAAATAGCCTGGTAATGTACACTGAAGTTTTGGGAATTAACAGGTTTAAATGTTAATAATAATCTATCAAGGAAAATAATATAAGATTGAGGAACGTCTCGTGTGTCCTTAATATCTATGATTTCTTACTGGGGGCTTCTGATTCGACAGCTACATGTACACAACGAGGAAATGTTTTCGCACGAGATTCATATCTGATATCCGGTAGGTAAATGCCCGAATATCAAAGGCTGATCATGAGATTGTTCTTAAAGATGTAGCCAAATGATCTATTTTGAATTTTGAGATATGATTATTTAATCATATACAATCATTTAGTAAAGAAGTTTTTTTAAAAACATTTTTCGATATCTTTATGCAGATCTTTTTTTCTCGAGGAGGTGGATATACATGTATAAAAAATAGCCACAACCTTCCAACCATCAACTAATCATAATATATTGAATAATATGTTATCATATTATATATGATACAAGTATTACGTAATAGGATAGAAGAAAAGGTCTTAAATCATTGTTTCACAGCCACGAGAGTACATATATACGGAAGGTGGAACAACATAGAAGATGTAAAAGTAACACCCTAAGTAACTAGTACACATTACAACATCGACTGGATTTAAATAATCAATCAATCAATTAATACGGACAGATAAGTCTTTGCTAGGAAATTGGTAAAATGGAAATACTTTAACAGTTACTTGTATTGTAATGTGTACATATAGTTTTGTAGTTTTCTCTGCGTATAAATTTTCATTACGTCGATGATAAATATGCAAATTAAGATAAAGCGAATTGTCTACATGATTTAATTATGCAGTTTATATCAAATAACAGTAAAATGCAAGAGGCCCATGGCCACATCGCTCACCTGAGCAACAAAAGCCCTGATAAAATCAGCTTTATGGAGTCATATACAAAATATCTGGACAATGTAGTAGAATAGATCCTGAATTAAAAGATTTTCAAATATTTTTCCAGATATTCATACTATGTAAAGCATTGAACCCCCTTTTAACACGATGATTTGATAGTCATATCACATATTGAGCATTGCAGTTCTCAAGAAGATGTTAAACAACTGTTTATAGATAATTATGTAAACCTACATCAAATTTTGAACCTTTTGTTGAGCCCAAGAATTGTCCAGGGGCCCATGTCTAAACAATTAATTATGAACAATATGTCAAAATGCTTGCATATAAGTATATGTAATACCATATATTATAACATTTGATTTTTTGAGAATAAACTACAAAATTTTTCTAAGGAAAAAATTCGACCCTCCAATGTGGCCCCATCCTACCTCCGAAGATAATGACTTTGACAAACTTCAATCTACACTATCTGAGGATGCTTTCAGACTAATAACAGCTTCTCTGACCAATTCGTTTTTGAGAGGAATATTATTAAAGATTTTTCTTTATATATCCTTTTGTAAAATTCGACCATCCATTGTGGCCCCACCATATTCCCGGGGATCATGATTTGAACAAACTTGAATCTATTCTACCTGAGGATGCTTTTCTGGCATATTGGTTTTTCAAAAAGAGATTTTTGAAAGATACCAACAATTTTTAGCTCACCGAGACGAAGTCGGGGGGGGGGGGGGGGGGGGGGGGGGGGGGGCTTATACTATACCCACAGCGTCGGCCTCGGCGTCCGGACCTGATTAAAGTTTTTGTTGCAGGTCCTGTATCTAAGTTATTACTTGTCCTATCTTCCCCAAACTTGCACGGATGATGCATCTGGGCCTACTTATGGACATGAAAATCTTGGATGCTGAATCTGGGCCATGAATGTCAGATGCTGGAGGAGGTTAAGGTTTTTGGAGCTGGTTAAAGTTTTTGGTGCAGGTGCCCTTTGATAGCAATTTCTAAGTTACTGCTCCTAACTTCACCAAACTTGCATTGATGGTGCGTCTTATGATACTGATGCACCTGACAGGCTTCAATGCTGAATTTGAGCATAGGTTTCGAATGCTGGAGAAGGTTAAGGTTTTTGGAACAGGTCACATGTTTAATTAAGAAATAAACTCAATGTCTACCCAAGTTATACGAGTATAACCTGGGTTGGGGTAGTTTACGCTTTATAATCCGAGAAGAGGATTATAAAAAAGCGTAAATTGCTCCAACCCAGGTTATACGAATAAACCAGGTTATACAAATTTAACTCAAGTTTTCTATCCAATCAAATACCGCGTTACAACCAGAATTAAATTAGTAGAAAATAGTACTATTTCAAACTTGCATAGTTAATTTAACTATATTATAAATGAACATCAGAGGTAGCTTCAGACGCAGAGCCTGACCTCCACTATCAAGGATGCTAATAAATATATCTTATTACTGGTCCTAACTTCACCAAACTTGCATGGATTATGCGTCTTATGATACTGATGCACCTGGTAGGCTTGAATGCTGAATCTGAGCCATAAGTTTCGGATGCTGGAGAAGATTAAGGTTTTAAGAGCTGGTTAAAGTTTTTGGAGCATGTGCTCTTTGATGATTATATCTTAGTTATTACTGGTTTCGGATGCTGGATGAGGTTTAGTTTTTTGGAACAGGTGACATGTTTTGTAGATAATAGCTTGCATAGTTGATTTGACTATAATATAAATGAATCGCAAAGGTAGCTTTAGATGCAGAGCCTGATCTCCATTATCAAGGATACTAAAAAAAATCTCCTACCTCACTCAAACCTGCTTGAATAGATGTGTTTGTTGTTAAATGATATAACATGATTCCTATGATATAGTATTGTTTGATATGATACACCATTGTTTTATATGATACAATAATATATTGTAAAAAGTTATATGATACGATATGATATTGTATCAATTTTTTGTAAATTATGATATGATATTGTATAATATGATATTGTGTTATAGACTTTGAGGCAAAGTTTCAACTCAAATGAGCAAAATTCAAACTTTTTCTCAACAAATGGTTGTAGAGAGGACACCAATGAACCCCTTTCATATTTTTTCACATTTTTAAATCTTCAAAATAAGTCTGTACCTGCGCAGTTCGACAGCTGTTCTGAGTGATTAAAAAGGCATTGCCCTGTTCTTGTATGCATACTTTTCAAACAAAATGACATGTAGGACTTCATATTTATTGCTTTTCTATCTTTTGGAAACACTTTTGGCCAGTTTCGGGCAGAAACAAGCCAGTTCAAGAAATGTTTACATTCTTATCCTCAAATGTACAAAATGGCCGCACATCCCCCTTAAGACAAAAACTTTTTTTAGTTTGGAAAAAATCAATTTGGCCTACAATTTTGAAAAAAAAAAATTGTATCTACATATACAGAACTTTTAGTTTAAAGGAAGTGTAAATATAGCATATAAATATATAAATGGCCATGACCTTCCAGCCCTCTTAACTGAATTTTATTTCACTGAATGAAATAAACACGGCTTTAAAATCCTATGACTCATTTCAATCCCATTATTATGCAGTGTTTTCACTACATGTAAATTCGATCTTTGGTTGGAATTTTCAAACTGAGGACTACATTTGTATAAAACAACAAAAGTCAGCGGATTCTTCGTGGGACAAAATTTAAAACAAAATGCTTGTTAATTTTAAAAGGAAACACTACAGCCACTTACTCCTGTAAATAACATCTGATCAGAGAGGGAATCGAGGTGGGGGAGGGGTCAATGTGCCTTAACATACCTTAGTTTCAATTTCGTAAACTTCTGGCAAGTCAAAGTAGAGTGTTTCGTTGTCCACCACTTGTTTAGATGGGATCGACACCAGACGAATGGGAGACATTTGAGCGGGTTTTTCAAGATAAACGTATTCTTCCACCATTTCTCGAATGATTTTGGAGATCTTCAGGGGCTCTCCCTGACTTAGTATCCAACACACTACAGAAGTATAGCTATAGATTACTAGTACATATGTAGATGAATTTTGCATTCATGCAGACCCCCCCCCCCCCCCAAAAAAAAAAAAAAACAAAACAAAACAAAAACAAAAAAAAAAACAAAAAAAAAACACCAAACAAACAAACAAACAAACAAACAAACAAACAAACAAACAAACAAAAACAAAAACAAAGCAAAGCCTTCAAAACCCATAAAAACTATAACGAAGATTTATCATGCATTTACCTTAAAAGTGATTAATATTGGACAAGTTTAATTGTTTTTTTTATTTAAAAGTAAGTATACTATAGTTTCAAGGTATAATTTCCATTTACTGGACAAACCGATAGGATAAAACAGCGAACGTTATTTTCTAACTACTTATATAGGTACATTAAAGTCTATATCAACTATCAAGTTTATTATTAAGCATATCTGATATAAAATCAAAGAAGTTTTCTTTTTAAAGGGCTGATCAGCATGTGATTTCATTGGTCAGCTTCATGTTAATGCAATGCGAGAGCCAGTCAGATTAAAGCCACCCCCTTCTCCTTAAACTCGTCAGGGTTCGACAGGTATGTCGATGGGAAGTCATCTTCACACGACCTTTACTTCTGACCAATCAGGGAAGGGCTTTCGCTGCTTTAGAAAATCTACTGGAACTCTTCAAAAGGAGATAGAAAAATTAATTCATTCTTGTTTTCTATGTTACCTCCAGTATTTTATACCCCTCATAAAACAAATAAAAGCATGTCGGTGATTGGTTGGGGTATATTTAGATAGTATGCAAATGTAGAGGTCGTGTGAAGATGACCTCTTATCGACACCTGTCAGACCCTGACGAGTGTATGGAGAAGCTGTGGTTTCAATCAGACTGTGAGAAAGCATAACATGCAATAAACATGATAAATAGAATATATCGCACTGTTTTGTTGATTTCCGAAATAGCAAGGAATGAATAAACTTTACTCTTAGTAAGTGTATTTCGGGTTAAAATTCTTACGCATGTATATATGTATAGAAAAACGTGAGTTGAATCATTATGAAACTGTATAAATGTTCAATCTCAAGGCAAACGTATTAGAGAATATTGTGTGAATATTTAGTAATCTATCATGTAATTAAAGATGAAGCTGTCACTGCATAGTAAACAAAGTAGTGCGAGGCGCAATGCGTGCGCAAATAGTAAAATTTGCCGGATGCCGTATACGGACACAACTGTGACTGGCCGAAGCTGATTTTAAAAAAAAATGTTTAAGGAGCAACAACAAAATGAAAAGTGAAACAAAATACAAGATTAAGAGATGAAACGAGGACAAGTTTAGTAAGCTACTGAACAAATTTGATCAAGACAAGAACAATAACCCACCTCCTGCAGCTTTTGCCGCATAAGTCAAAGTCACTTGAAAACGAGACTTTGGCCACATTTTTGGAACGAGGCTATTGGAGTCACCGATCACCGAGAAAACCATGTTGGGGCGATCCTCTTTGGTGTAGAATTTCTCCATGAATTCATCAATCAGACTTTCTCGTTGCTTAAAAGAACTTGACGCCTGGGGTCGCCACATTCTAGCAAAATATTTAATTATTTGTATTTTAATAAGGCGCTTATTCTAGCATAAAAAACTTATTTGAATTTATATAACAAACTGAAATTCTTTGTGTTGTTGTTTTTATTTCCCCTTGGTTCACCCTTCAGGTTTATACATGTCAATCCTTTGGGGAGCCCCTTGTTTTACTACTTAAACCATTGGTTGATATGGTTACATATCTCTTCTTTAAAACTATGTGCGCCGGAACCAGGCTTCGAAAATACACATTTATTCCATTCATTTATTTCATTTGTATTTTTTTTTTTGTTTGTGGGTTTTTTTTGTTGATTGCTGTTTAATTCTTATTTAATTTTTATTAAATATTTTGTTAAAAATTTTTTATACTTGTTCTTTTGTTTTATGTAAGCTCATCAGGATGCATAACCACACATCTTCACATATATACTAGTACCTGGTGCAGTAAAAACAAAATTTCAAGTTGTCATGTTGTGAATTTTGTATTTACTGCCAACTGGTAATCAAAACTTTATATGATTTTTCCATTAATGATGATAAATTTATACAATAGATAATTTCAATTAAGTATGTACTTAAACAGTAGGATTTACATTATCATCATCAACATCATCATCATCATCATCATCATCATCATCGTCATCATCATCGTCATCATCACCAAAAATAATAAGTGTAAATTTGCTGCAATATGAGTTTTCAAATACCAAACTTAGGGTGCGCGTATTATGAAAATAAACTGGTTGGCAGCAACTAATTTTTGCGATCAAGATGTAGATTGTCTGGAAAATAAAATGATTTAGAAGGGATGTCTAAAGACTGGTTCGCGGCGAGAAATTTTGTATTTGCTGAAGCAATATTAGGCTAAGCCAATGTTAAGAACAATTTAATGAGGCTGGATGGTCAACAAATTACTATAAATATCTACCTTAAAATATTATATCAGCTTTGGCCGTTAAGGGGTTATGGTCACGATTTTGGTCAAAAATTATTTTTCCGATTTTAATCTTTAAAATGCTCCAATAAGGCATGTTTAATAGGCAACCAAAAGGACAAGAGCGTACAAGGCCTGACAAATCCCCCCGTATCCAGAATTTTGAAATGGCATATGAACATACAAAAAAAAAATCTTTACATTTGAAAATGTGCATAAGTACATGTACATGTATAATATAGAACTGCATTCTCTGACAAATAAATAATATACATTAAAACATGTTCTTGGCACTTATCTCCTTTGTTTTATTTGTTTATTTTCTAAACATTACAGCATGATCTTATATCTGTGCTAGCGCTATTTTTATCCGACATTGTAAGTACAGAACATGAACATTACGTAATTATATAAATTGTATAGATATTTTTTTTCATAATGATCCAATAAAAAAGCAAAAAATGTTTTATTTAAAAGCAAATGAATTGAAAATAAAACGATGTCTATACGATTCGAACACCCTCTCATTCGAGAAGGATGGACTACGAGGCTCCGCCTATCACAGTGAGCTACGTCGACACATTAGAATACCGGTGAATAAATCTTACTGTTTGGCAATAATTAATAAAGTAAAACTTTTCTGGTGAAAACCACGCATTTGACCTATTATGGGTCTAGACTCCATTTTAATAAATCAATAATAAAATAAATGAAAACTTATTCTTTAAATAAAAGTACTTTAAGGATGGAGTCAAGACCCATTCATACCTACATTTTGCAATTTAGAACAGTGAATGAACCATGATTTTGGCATAAAACGCTGTGCAGCTTAATTTGGAAACCTATATCTGTCGTGGTTATAGAATGAAAGCACAATATTGGTTTCCATCGTGAAATTTACACTAAAAACAATGCATACAAGCCAAAAATGAATATTCTAACTTAAATTGAAATTCTATCATCTTCGTTGCTCCGAGAGGGGGATATATAACGCCTTGTACGCCTCTGTTCTTTGAGAGTCATTCGTCGAGTTATTATAAGCGAGTTACAGGGCTTACAATTCTTTGCTATGTAAACAAAGCTTTTGTTTACATTTGGAATGTTGAAGTGAAAATTCCAGTTATAGACCTAAATGAACGTGTTAAACGTTAGGAACTGTTTAATTATGCTTAAAATGATTAAGAAGATAGACAAATCAGCTTGAAATTTTTTTTACTGGTATATTGAACCTTTGTAAACTAAAACAGGGCAATAGTCTTGTTTACATGACAAAGAATCGTGAGCCCTGTATCTTGCTCATAACTCTACGACTGGCTCTCAAATTTCATTTGATCGTTAGAAATGCATTTCTAAAGCATTGTAAATAATAAATACAGAAAACTTGAATCTGACCAAAATCGTGGCCATGCCCCTTTAACAATAATTTATTGAAGAAAGTTTTAACACTTTCCAATATCTTTATATAGAGCTCTCTCAAGGAGATTAATATTGATATAAGTCTAAAAATGGCTACTACCATCCAACCCTCTTAATACGGAAATAAAACTAAAGGAATCTGAATGGTTTTTTTTTAAACTTATTTTGATCCTTGTAAAGAATACCAATATTCTCACGTTACATCCTCTATGCCATCCATCATTTCCTCCTCTTTGCTTTCCGCCATTGTCAGTAGCTGGGTTTAGGGTTGATAACCCTATCTCACTGAATATTATCCCCTCTTTTCCCTGCAAACTGTGTCTAATATGTCAACAAAAAATAAAGTTTTTCTTTATCTACAAATACTGTATTTTTTTCAACCAAATCCTTTGGTTTTTTTTTTAAATTCAAAATTTAAAGGGCAGTAATGTTACATGTAAGATTTTAGTTTAGAAAATCAAACTTTAATAGCTAGCTTATGCATTGTTTCTGTTTGTAATGGTTAAACGGGTCTATCCTTTCCATAAGAAAAGCTACTCGATACATATATCATTTATGTATATTACATATTATTACAAGTACATTAAAAACTTCTTATTTAATACCTCATTTTCTGTTTAAAAAAATTTCGCGTCAACATAATTTATGCGATATATAATTGCACAGATATTGTTAAGGTCAGATGACATGTTCCTCAATTTCATATAACTTTTTCCAGGAATTTGTTATTGATTTACTACTACTTTGACAAGCTTTCTTGCAAAAAATAGGATACCTTACCAGGCATTTGTGCAAGATACTAGAGTCTGCCATTTCATATATATAATCTTAATCTGAAAATACACTTGAATTGCAGATATAAAATTTTTGGCATCTATATATATATATATATATATATATATATATATATATATATATATATATATATATATATATATATATATTCAAAAATTTTAATCATTTTGAAAATGATTATAAATAATAATAATTTTATTTGGTATATTATCAGACTGTTGAAAATTGGAAAAATCATTTTTCATCAGATGCTAGAGGAACGTGTCGTCTGAGTGAAACTCAAAGCACTGTGATAAAATATAATGCTACAAAAAGAAAACCTGGTAAACAATCTTACTAAGAATCTACTTTTATACCACTTAGCTTTTAAGAACAATATAAACTCACCCTATAAATTAGAGTCTTTGGAATAAGCGGTATTGAATGTTCTGTTTAAATTACATCAATAAACACGATTGGAGAAAAAAAAATCATCTCTCTTTATTTTTATCACACATCTTTACATTTTACAGCTAAACAGGAAAACAATGCTTACTGGCAACAAAATCGATGCAATTATTTACATGTTTTCTTCCTGTTAGCAAAGTAACCGCTCAAACTGTTTTTCTCTATCCTCGTTCCATCTGTCTATCTCCCGCTATCTAAGTCCTGTCCGTGAATATCCTGAGTCGGTCCTTTCTCGTGTGTGCACCCCCCCCCCCCCCCCCCAACAAGTGAAATATAATTTATTTCGGTTGAAATAGGTGAAAAAGGTATTCTTTTTAGTGGGAACACACATGTATGAGCGCAGGGCTTGAAGGTTTTGACGGGTAGTTACATGTAGGTTCTAGGTTCGAATGGTATTCATCCTGGCGTTCAAACGTCGCATGAGAAAGTTTATTTTTTAGGGTCTATTAATAAGTTTTCATTCATTACTTGATAAGATGTTTCGATTGGTGCTCGTTATACAATTTATGTGATTAAAAATGTTTGTGCGTTAAATGTTGAAAATTGGATCGGAGTGACTTTCTGCATCCCCTTCCGAATAAATAAATTATGATGTGCAAGTACAAAAGAAAAAGAAGTTACAACTCTTATTTTTTCTAGGGTTTGTTGTTGTTGGGGGGGGGGTCCGCCTGGGTACTCCTAATTCCGCCTGGGTACTCCTAATTCCGCCTGGGTACTCCTAATTCGCATGACTGTAAACGCTCTTATTTTGCCTTTATCATATTTTCGCGCCTTGGAAGCAGAATCCTGTCCTTTTGTTCAAGTACATATTTTTAGCCAATCAGTTGACAGTACAATACAAATGCTTATGTTATATAACTTGCAAATTTATAAAATCAAAATAATTACAGTTGAGTGTAGCAATTTATGTGCTACAGTTGATTGTAGCAATTTATGCAGGTTTACATCATCTTAGTTTATGATAAATTACAATAATCGAACTTTCTTGGATTTTATTTCAACTAACATTGTTCTTAATTGTAAATGCAAGGAATAAATTCGTAAATAAGCTTTTTCTAGATTTTCATCCATGGGCAGATTACTTAACATGTTCCATGTAAACATACATCGTGCGTGAGGGGAATCCTAAAACACTTCCCTGTTACAGTTTTTCACATATGTAATAGATGATTGCTAGATATAACCATTTATATACGTATACGTTCAAAAGATCATGTACTTTCTTAGCAAAAGCCAGAAACTATTACTTGACAACACGCACATTATACACTTTCTGGATCAGATCTTCAGTCATTGTAAAACAATAAGAAAAATTAAATATCGGGAAGGGGGAGGCTTATGTTACATACGGTGTTTTGACTTTTCCGTCATCCTATGTGTTCAAAATATTGTTTATAATAATAGGGTACTGAATATTTGAAGATACTGTACATAGAGAATATCACACTGTTGTTTTGACCTCGGCCTTGGTATCAGCCATAGCGGTTGGTATTGGCCCAAGCCCGAAACCATCCGACGGGCTGATACCAGGAACGAGGTCAAAACAACAGTGTGATGTTGTTTATATCATATATCTAAAATCAAAGACTTATTGAAATTCAAATTCCAAATAAGGAATATAACTTATCAGAAAAAAGCTTTAGATTTTTTTTCGGATTTATAAAACTCGTTTTTTATTCCCTTATATATATATATATATATATATATATATATATATATATATATATATATATATATATATATATATATATACATATACATATATATATGTTAATCAAAATCAATATCAGTTTAAGGAACACATCGAACCCAAATTCGTCCCAACATCACAGATGATTTTTTCATATTTCATTAGACTTCCAAATGCGTAAAACATTCTAACGAGGAACGTAGGTGTTGATTTGATCGATCAATAAATCAATCACATTCTTATCAATAAAGGATCAAGTATTCAATAATTTGTTCATTTGCTTCAAGTATTAGCTTTAAACCATTTCCAAGTCAAAATTGTAGCATATGGATTCTTGGATTATCAACCAATAACCATTCTATACATACTTTTGTAACAAATATATTTATTTTATTTTTATAAACATTTAAAAAATAGTATACATATTGTTATAGTAATATCTCGACTTGCATAAGTCATATTTCAATAATGAAAAGATACATGTAACATATAAAGGTAACAAGAATTCTGTTCTAATTGAAAATGAGTACTAATATCAGTCTATCAAACATCTGATTTCCGAGTGAAATCAGAAGTCACTTAAAATGGCGTCCACGTAGAAAGCTCTCTGATGATTTTTTTGGGTAACTTAGGCAAACATAAGATACCATAACTCTGATTGGGTGACGTTTAAATGACATGGGCCTACATTAAATGTAGGAACAGTAAACACATCATAATAGTTCATGCAATGATCTCTGGTAACGTTTCCCTTTCCAGATATGAGTTTTTTTCTTTCCATGAATTATAAAACTGGAAATGATTATGAGATTCTCATTCCGGATACTGGTATAATTCATACATTTGTAAACAATCAAACTCTAGAAATGCGGGCGGCTTCTTCTGCGGACCTGCTAGCGCTGATTCTAGATTTTATTTTTGCAGTTTGAGGAACAGAAGTTGGAATTGGTTGAGTAAAATCCGGAGGTGGAGGAAATTCCGCGGATATATCTTCCGGCGAAACACTTCCATGTGGTGAATTAAGGTTATGAGATAAATGCGCTGACGTCATCTGATGACCTCCTAAAGGGGAGTGCATATTTTTATCAACCAAGGGTAAATTTCGTAATATGACCCGCGGGGAGGGCCCAATTTTCTGACTTGAAGATGACGATGAGTGAGTGGGTGATGCTAATGGCGATACTGGTGCATGTGTGATGGGATCAATGGTTGGAAGGAGACGTCCTGATTTCGGCCCGGTCGGGGACTGGGTACCAGAATCCCCGGGCACCTGCCCATTGGCCTGCATAGAGCGTGTTATCCCCATCTTGGGTACGGTGGGGGTCGTTGTCCCGCCGCTGTCAAGAGAAGAGTTACTGTTGTACTTTGTCCGCGATGGCGGATGATCCCTTGGAGGCAATTCGGGACGAAATTCCTGACTTTCGCTTGTCCTTTTGATCCGTTTTCCCCCGACCACTCGCTGGTCTGGAGAGAGAGGAGAGTAGTCCAGCCTCTGTCCTCGAGAAGAGGTTTCTGAGCCGTCGTTTAAATGATTGTAGCTTTCGCAAACGAAGGCTTGGTTGTCAAAACCACGTTGTCCGGATGATCCGTCATTCCTTACGGACATTGAGCCATTAGAGTTACCCGGATTCTGGAAATGGATTCCATTTCCCAAAGGCAAATGATTCGACACAACAGGCGTTTCGTTAACATACATCACCTTTGCTTTACTTTCTATGATACCTAAAAATAATAATTGTATGAATTGATTATATATCATTACAAATTCCTTATCAACTGTTAAATTTGAAATCTGAAATTACTGTCAGTGAAATGACAAAATTCAGCAAAGCACCAATTCCTTTCATGTATTCAGTATTAAGACTGTATTTTCTTTTTTTCAATTTTATGTTGACAACTATATAGCAAGGTACAATTTCTAGAATTTGACATGACATGTAAGGCTTGTGAGGTAGTTTAAGGTTGATAATACTGCATACAGGGTTATTTTCGCCCGTGTAATTTTCGCCCTACTAAACTAAACAGTTCCGCCCCGTATTGTATTCGCGCAGACACAGTTGTGTTTAAAGACAGATAATTTAAGACATTAGAGTTCGTCCAATCTTAAATTCACCCGCTGACAACGAGGGCGAAAGGGGCGAAAACGGGGGCGAATATTTCCCTGTATACAGTAATATGCTTACACATTTTTTTAATTAATACTACATGTTACATGTTTTTGTTCATACCTTTGATTTTGGCTTTGAAGTATCTCGTTACGATGACTATTGAAAAGATAAAGAAGACCAAGAAAAATCCGAGGAGAGCGATTAAAATGATTTCAGCTATGCGGAACTCCTCGGTCCCGTTGGTACCGGCTACAGACGTGCTTGGGGCGCTCTCTGTAGGTTTGGAGAATATACAGTGTGAGCAGGCTTCCTTGGTGCACAGCGCTGCTATCTCTCGGGGATTACCATTGATGTCATAGAACCGGAAGTTGGACGTGAGCGTTAGTCGTCCATTCTTGTACTCTCCAACCTTTAAACAACAACAATTGAAATAAATATTTAAAACATAAATGGCATTGCGCTAACTGCCCAGTCATAGTAGGACACGTAAAACAAAGTCAATCGGATAAAAACGAATAGACACTTCTTTATTTTTTAAATCATTACGATTTGCAATTTAAAAAATAGATAATAATTTCCAACATAAAAATATGTAAGAATAGTTAGTCATAGAAGCTGTGGATAGTTAGAGAGAGATACCTGTCTGTACTGGTAAGACGCAACATCGCTCTTCTGTATGTTGAGAATTTGGAATCCAACATTCCCATTTCGATTTCGATTGAACACAGAGTACGTTAAACCACCACCTGATAATTCCACACCCTGGATTTCTTTCACCACGTCATCCACGTGACTCTTGATGTTTTCGCACGGGTACGAGACCCCCTGACACAGCTTCTCTTTCACACTGACCATGGCCGTTCCAACAGCGAACACCGCGTTCATGACGTGGACAATACGCTGATTTTTGACCAACTGCTCAATGTTTAACCGAGTAAACCCTGTACTGGGAGAACAATCATTGGCTTTGGTCTTGTCGAATCTCCCAGGAGGATTACAGTTAAAGAAATTGGCCCAAAATTTCCGAAACCAGTCGTTCGAGTTTTGGACGTCGGGCTTGAGATCCTGTAAATAGGGATCAAATCCGGTTACGGCTGACCTAGTTTCGAACTTGGACGTGATTGAACCAATCACAGCGTCGCCGTGCTCGTCTAGAATGTCCTGCCTCTCCCCCCAGTCCTCGCTAGCCAGAAACACCACAGACTTGTATCTATCCGTCTTCATTTTGACCAGGAGAGATTTCAGACGTACGTCCGTCCCGAAGTACAAAAACACGTTGGAGTTGGTTCTTTTCATTTCATCGATTACATCGAAAGAATTGTCTTCTGCTTCTTGGAGTTCGATGGCTTTTCCGATGCAAATATCACTTTCATTGGCGTATCTCATTAAGAGTTCTTTCCCTTTACTCCCATAGTTGTTGTTCACGTACAAAATGCCTCCAATGTACTTCCACTTGAGGTACTTGACAATCTCTATCATGGCTCTGGCTTGGTCCACGTCACTAGGGACTGTCCTTAAAAAGTAAGGATAGTTGATTCGATCGTCTAGATCCGGCGAGGACGACGCGTAACTTATGACGGGAATACCCAAAGCCATGAACTGAAATGTCATTGGCACAGTAACACCACTGGCGGCGGCGCCTATAACCGTCACCACGTTGTTTGGGTCCAAAAAATTTCCTTGTTCATCCAGAATTTTCAATTTCCCGGAGAAGAATTCTGACAATATCAGGGAGATCCTGTTTTTGCTGTAACAGTCATCAAAGGCTAAAGCACTGAAGTTCATGCTTGTTCTTTGGCTGATTTCTTTGACTGCAAAGAAAAACGCCTCCACAACTAAGACAAAGTATGACCCTGTGTCCAGATCCCCGCAGCCATATTTATTAGTCTCATTAATGGTGTGCAGAGGGAAAATCCCTAGTATTATTGCTTGACTCTGGTCCCCTCCATATTGATACCGATA
>CM065921.1:43270857-43295857 GCA_033439105.1 Magallana nippona
GTGTTATTACAGGGTTTGAAATTAACAGTTGCCCACTCGCCATTTGCTACTAAGTTTTCATATGGTGATTTGAAAATACAATTCCAGGGGCCCACATGGCGATAAAACAATTCCTGATGCCAACACATTTTTTTTTTCCAAATTTGTCCAAATGTTTCGTATTTTGGTTTAGGTTAATCACTCAGACGCTTATCTTTATCTATATATTCACTGTAAAGCTTACACGTCTTGATGATCAAGACTACTGAAGGTTATTATCAGTCTCGTGTTTCATAGTGTATCAAGAAACATTACTTTTTAAGCGTCTAACTGATTTTGGCAATTGTTATAATATTTCGATTTTTGGTAATACAATGTAGTTCTATCAGCCAGCCAAAAGAAGAAGATTTTTATTTGTAATAGGAGATGGATTAACCAATACAGATGTAAAGGAACAACAAGACAGGTAGTCGATTCAGAAGAATTGAGTTACAATGTATGAATTTTAGAAAATGAAGTGTTTGAAAAATTTTTCAAAATTCAATTTGAATTTAAATGTCTACGATGGCATGTAATTAAAAATAAACTCTTTTTGATCTTTTTTAAAGTAGAAGTGTGGGCAACTAAATTTTGATGTTGGCCCCTGGAATGATGAAGCTAAGTAGCCCATATGGCTAGTAAAAAATTCAAGTTAGTTTAAAACCCTGTATTACGGATAAAACAATATTTACTTCTTCACAAACACTTGCATACATCTAACATAGTTCATATTAATGCTTATTATACTTCAAATAAGATAAATTATCTATTGCAGATAATTTTAGTCCATCATTCCTAAGTTTTTATTTGCTATACAATGGCCTGGAAAATTGGAAATGACATAAAGACTTTCACTGTTAAGATAAAGAGGGATGTATGTATTTATTCACTGTTAAGATAAGATTCATGTGAGGCTGTCTATTGAGACACTGATTTAACAGAGGGACCTTTTCATAAACTCACACTTTCACCATACCATTAAAATCGTTGTATTTTCAAATCATTGCAGAAATGTTAATTAATTGTATTTCAAAGACAAAATAAGGTAAAAATAAAGATTGGTGTTGATAATACATTACAAAAGATGTATACACCCAGTAACATCCAGTAATGTTGAAGTACTTACTTTTTCTACTCCACGCATGAATTTGTCCGTCCGCCTGTAATGCTTTTTAGGATCTGTTAGGAGTTCACACAACCGCTGTATGGTAAAAGGTGCACTGAAATATATCAAACAATATCTAGCAAACAAAGAAAAAAGTTCATTACTGACTTAAAGCTTGATCCCATTCCATTCCTGTTTTATTGCAAAAATAAACTTTCACAATTCACATGTTCAAAAAACATAACAGCATGCATTGGATTTTAATGATGAAGATTTACCAGTAAATTTAATTTTGCATTATCAAAGAACCATAAGTCACTAAAGGCAGACATTCATAAGTATTATGAAATCCCTAATCAGTATAAGTCCCCAACATGCATTGCCTGGCAGATGCTTACATTGATTTTTTTTGTTGCACGGCCTAATCTTCAAAGAATGACTTTTAAAATTGATTTACTTTTTAAGCACTTTTTCTTCAAATGAGAGGTTGAAAGTATTTAGTTTACCAAGTTTAAAATCAATAGCCAGGCATAACTGTGATAGAAATTGATAGAACAAAGAATTTATGTAACAAAAAAACCCCAAAAAATAAAACAGATTTGTAGATAGAGGAAATAGTGGTTTCCTTCAGTTTCATAGGCAGGAAACTTGTTGAAAATGAAAATTTATCCGAGAATCTGGAGCTGGGATTTGAACCACTGACCTGTAAACCTCTGGTGTTAATATACAGATTCTAAGCTTACTTTTGTAAGATTGCCATTACATATACATCTCCCTAACAAGTTAACTTGTCCCCTTTTCCTCTCCTCTAAAGAGACTTACTCTGAAAATTTGTTGAGAGAGTCAAAAATTCTTTTCCTCATCTCTTTGAACTTTGGATTCTCCACATTCGGACAAGGTGCCAGATGATCAGCCGGTAATTCCCGATTAAACTTGGACATCACATTTTCTAGCTTTCCAACAAACAGAGGTTTCACTCTTGGCCAAGGAAATCTATAATACAAAGCAAAACTATGTAAATTCTCTAAATAGTTGACATCCAAAAATTGGCTAAAACAATTGAGAGTTCTGTTAAACAGCAAGATTTCTATGTTCAAATTTATTTCTTTACTTTTATCTTTTTAAGTGCTGTCAGTATTATTTCATTTCTTCGTAAATCCAAATTACAAAAATCCAAGTTTTCGTTTTTTCCGCCATGCTGTCACTGTTTAATATAATCGTAGTGACACTTTTACATACCAACTAAGTTTATTTCTTCAAACATACCATTGACCAAGAGTTTAGTAAAAATTACTTAAACTTTGATCCCGACCAGGTTCTGGTAATAGACGATGGCAAGCCAAAATTTTCTCAGTTGTTAAAATGTGACATACTTTTAATTTCTGGTCGCAAATACAACCGTTTTAGTCACAACTTGGAGCACTGACTATTTTGCAATGTCATACATATCCCAATTTCTATGGTAACTTTATACATGATAATGATTAAGTTGTGCAATTATTTAATCTGCTTAAGAGCTACCCTCTATGATGATTATTAACTGACAATATAGTCATGACAGATATTGTCTATGCTTTGATTTGAACCTGCGTCCTCTGCATACAAACTGTCACTCTTCTGATCAAGCTAACAGATTACTGTAAACCAACATTTATTTGCATGCGACAAATTTTTGTGAATAGTTCTCACTGCGAACTAGTCATTGTGGTATGGTTGTTATTACAACACAGGTCTGGATAAGGCTTGGTCGGGAAAGATAGTCGCCGCGAACCCGTTTATCTAAGGTAAATCGTGAAATAAAGTAACTCAGGTAAACCGCAATATAAAGTCGCAAATAAAAGTTGGTTTACAGTAATCCAGCAGTCAGACCTAGCATTAATGTGATAAAGTTTACTATACTACATTGTTCCCATTCATTAAAGGTCATCCTCAACCCTTACATAGTACCAGCACATATGGTGCAAAGATAGGAATATATTAATCTCTTTCACCAATCAAACAGTACCCAGATCTCATCATTCTAATGTGAGAGTCATTGGTAACAGTATGGGAGAAATCATAACGTACCAGAACATTTGAAACATAGACACCCATCCCCCTCTTCCTGAATCTCTACCAACTGGTCTATGTAGCCTATCAAGTTTGAACCAGCAGGAGTTTAAACTGTCAGTTTCAGGGAATAATCAAGGCACCAAATATACTGCAATGGGAGAAATAATGACAAAATAGATTTGGGACTTAAACTCAGATCCACAGAATTACAAGACCCTGAATATTGTCCTGGATAGTTCAGTGGTAGAGCACGAAACTGGAAATACAATGGTGGTCAAATAGTAGAATGACTCTCAGTTCATCCATTTACATTTCACCCCACATTACATTTGCCAATTGGCAATCAAATTCGGTACTATGTATTCTCCTATGGGTAAGAGAAATTGTCTATAGTCCCCATGGGTGCTGGCAGTGAGTCATGGAGGGGTGAAGAATTATATAAATGGCATTCCTACTAGCTCTAGCGAGGGTTAACTCTTTCTGTAATGTGCTAGATTTGTAAGCCAGAAGTCAAAGGTTCAAACCCAAGCTGATGCAATATCGTTCTCTGTTACACGTGTTTGTAAAAAAAAACACAAACAGCTGATAAGGTTTCTGTCACACATGAGTAAACACATGGGCCGGTATTCCTTTGTGGAGACCATTCCAACATAGTTTGTTAGTCTCAAAATGTATAAACTACCGGAATATATCTTAACACAAAGTCGCCGAATAACAAACAAAAGACAATGTCTTACAGCGTTTCTCCGGTTTTAGCGATTGTTTTTAAATACTGTTCCAAAACTGGAGGAATTTCGCCTTTCTTCTTCTCGAAATCTGTCAATAAAATGAATTCAATGAAAATGTGAAAAAAAAACTGGGTTCAGACAATTGTCTAAAATTGATTTGACAACAACACAAACTCATACAACTTACCGTTTAAAGCGTCTAATATCTCCTCCTGATTGTCCATGTCTATTTTTGAGTACACAACCATGGAGGTCAAACAATGGCGCTGGGGGAAATGACGTCAGGATCAGTCTACTCAATATCACAAAAGGGGGCGGCGGCCATAGCACTAATCGCTTTATTGATTATCCGGTATATTTCTGTGTTTCAAGTTCACAATTCAGTCATTGTGTAAAATTTAAATTTCATTTGATTGCTAAATAAAACAAGTTGATTCCTTAAGTGATAAATTAACATAATGAAATATTTATCTCCCCCTTCTAGATTTAATGGAATACCCGAAGAAAATCCCACTGAAATCTCGCAGGCACCTAAATGTAAATATGGCGCGACACCAAGTGAAAGTTCAACTCGTCTAAACAGACGCAAGTGGCAAGTGAAAGTATCGACATAGTTAAAGGTAAAAACAGAAGGCTGTGAATACTTAGCACATAATTAAGCCACGGTCTCCTAAATATTTTTTCTCTAATGAAGCAAATGTGACACGGGACCTTTTCGAACACATTGTCACCTTGCCAAGACTTTTTGTTGACGTTCTGCAAGTGACAGTGCAACACCCACCCATAATCTGAACTGCTGAAATTACGACCACTGATTTTTACTCGAAATTATGTATTAATCCAAGTAATTTTGATTACAATAATCAATTGATACTTAATAACTACCTGATAAATTTGACAGGTGTGATCAAAGTGTCCAGTAGTCCGAAATATCTGACGTTTTCCTGGCTTTTTTAACGATTTTGATAGTTTACATGCCAGCAAAACGTCAGAACTGGCGCCATAACGAAAACTGGAAATTCGCTGCCTCAAACTGGAGGCGGCATTCTCGGCTCAATTTTAAATATTTACGAGTTAAATGTTTCACTCACAACTAATTAATAAGATGATGATTTTACTGCTCACTAATATCGCTTTTATGGGTCCTTACGTCCCATAAACAGACTATTGAACACATTCTATCGAACTGTTGAGATTTGTTTTGATTTCGTGCATTTTTGAAATCTCGCAATAGAAAATAGGTCAACAACACTACTGTTTATCAGTGTAATTATAAAAATGTGCAGTAAAATCATATTTTAAGCTGTATTATTGACTTTAAATATATATCTATTTAAAATCGAGCCTAGAATGCCGCTTCCAGATGGAGGCTCTGAATTTCCAGTTTTCGTAATGGCGCCGGTTCTGACGCTTTCCTGGCAAGTAAAATATCAAAATCGTTAAAAAAGCCAGGAAAACGTCAGATATTTCAGACTGAGTGTCCAGGTGTGCTTTACCTGGCATTTTCTGATCTCAGTTCACTATATAACTGGATTTATAAAAATATAAATCAATTCACATATTTTTAATAAAAAGGTCTTAGACATGTGATAAAATTGAACATAAAGCAAATTTTTTCAGACCAGAAAAATTATGATTATCTTTTCTTTTTCAGTATGGTATAATTATTTTTTTGTATAATGAAATCATAAGTGCTTCTTTAGGCTTGAACATGATATGTGTTCTTTTCTAACAAACCTTATGTCTGCAATTTTAAGTGAATTGTCAATGTCAATCGATCAAGAATGTACTTATATATACATGAATACATCATGTGTTTACCAATATGTTTACCTTCATTTTAATTGACAGGATTAAAACACTAATAATATACTGGTATATACAAATAATGAATATGAATGAATTAAACGTAATAAAAGTTGATCCCAGTTTAATTGTTGATTGGAATTATTTCAGCAACCGTAAAATTGAAACTTGTTTTTTATATGGAAAATTTAAAGTAAATCAGCCACTAATTAAGAACTCGATAACTTTGCCTTGTGTATGGTCATGCCGAATATAAGCAGATTTACTGAGGTTATAAATGACGATACCGTAGTATATGTAACAGGAGAGTTAATTATTGTCATTATAAAGAGTTGTATTGGCTTGTAATGTACAGGGAGTCTGTAAAACTTGTACACAACCCCCTTTTCAGTGCACTTGTATTAAGAGGACTCGATGGTTGTGGCCATTTTTAGGCTATATTTCCCTCCTCATAGAGAAGACCTCTGTATAAAGATATAGGAAAATGCTAGAATTTTACAGCTAAAATATTTAGATTTTTGCTTTACTAAATGTTAGTTTATATGGCTAAAAATATTGTGTTTAAAAGTTTAAGGCAGAACTGATGGTTCATTTGTTGACCACCAAGCCTCCTTAAGGTCATTGTTAGTACTTGCGAATCAATACTACAATGCCTTGATTGAACAAATCAAATGGTAATGGTAAACTCCCACCCAGTTATGTTAATTAGGCTACCCATGGATCAAATTAAAATTTGTTCTATGCGGAGATCGAGGCACATATTTGTAATTGTATGTTACTGATAGCCAATTAAAAGAGAATACTGTATACAGGGTTATTTTTGCCCATGTAATTTTCGCCCTTCCACACTTGCAAACAGTTTCATCCCATCTTGAATTCGCCAAGACACAGTTGTGTTTACAGAGTGATAATTTGAGACATTGGAATTTGCCCAGTCTTAAATTCTCCTACTGACAATGAGTCGAAAGGGACGAAAATAAAATGGGGACGAATATCTCCCTGTATACAGTGCATCACAGTGTTTTTCTTTTTATATAGATTCAGCCATTTGATTGAATAAGGTATTTTGACTTGTCAATAAATCAGAGCTTCTAGTACATGTACTATGTGAACTTCATGTAAAAATCTCCAAAAAGTTATTTTAATGAGATAAGTTTATTGGTACTTTGTGGCCGTAGCTTACAACTGTACAATTTAGCATATACTATTATACAAACGGTGTATTATCTTTGATGATGCTGGAAAAAACCAACACATGCACAGATTACATACATCTACAACAAAATATGTATCTGTACTTATGTTAATGTCAGAAAGTTAGTCAAAGCATACCTTTTGATAAATTCAATGAATCCAGTTAGATTTTTAAAGATGATCGACTGTCAATTGAACCAAATGGGTTGGATCAAGGTCTAGTGCCTCTCTATATTCATTGGTGGACATGTATTATAAATTATTAAATAACTTCGTTTTTTTTTACAGGCGCCTTAGCCTTAATCATTATTAAAACATAAAATTCTAGAAAACGACCGAAAATTCATGACTTTAAAATGCCATAACTTTTGTTCCAATAAAGATAACTTCATGAAGTAAAAAGTGCTGTAAAGCATTTAATGAGCTCTTTCAAATGGCATAAAGTTTGTTTACAATTTTTAGAAATAAAAAATTGCCTTGAGTTGCTAATAAATAACTGATTTTTTACAGCACTCTTGAAACTAGTGAATGTGTGAAATGACTAGAGAAACTCTGTGTACTGGGTATATGATGTAACCCCCCCCCCCCCCCCAAAAAAAAAAAATAAAATAAAATGGATGTCAGTATACCAAACAGTATTGAAGAAATAGAGATCTCTGCTTAATGATCCAATGTCACTTTTACTAAGAAATGACTTTTAATTAGAACAGATATTAAGTATAAACATGTTATGATTACTTCTTGCAGAGAAAAAAAGATTCAGATCAGAAAAGAACATTGCTTGAGCATGGCATTCTTCACTTGGATCATATTGATAAAGCCTAGCTTAAATGGCAATGAAATGAATATTTCAGATTCTACTAAACAATGCTAAAATAAATCAAACAAAGGCATCAACGACTCTAAATTAAATTGAACATAATTAGGATTTAAACAGAAAAACTGCAATCAGTGTTTATTGAGAATATGTGATTGTTACGTTTTTTCTACATTATTATACAGAATTTCTTTCTTAATAAACATATTTAAGGTCCATATCACAATTGTAACAGATACAGTAGTAAACAAGTAGACCCTGGATCTAAAGTCAACCTGTACAATTTGACAAGGTCAGGCTAATTGGCTGTTGATACGTCGCTTACTGACTTCTCCGATAACAGCCTGTCAACAAATACACATGTTCTCCCTCCTGTATTTACCGTTGACCTTCCGGTCAGCCATGTGACCATTGCACCCCTCCATTGTTTTCACCTGGCTCAGGTGTATCAATTTTTGTTGACATTCGGTTGTAGGTGCGTAGCAGGGGAGTTTTTGTCGTTCATTAACGGCTGCTGTTTTAGTGTTCTGCACTGAGCCTGAGGATGTGTTTTATATTCTCTGACTCTGACACTTCTCATAGGGCGCCATAAATAATTCTGGAAATAGAGGACGAGATTTTGTTTTTTGTTCCGGACTTGTTTATATTTACTAGTTGGTTTTTGTTTTTTTTTGAAAAGAATCCATTTTTTAAGGTGAGTGAGAATTGGTTTCTTTTTATTTGATAACTTAATTTTCAACTGTTTAAAATATTTCTGAGATAAGTATTGCACTATTTACTGTTGAAATTATTCTGCTATCTACAGAATCAGAGAAATGCATTGTGTTTTACACATATGGGGTATATAAGTAAATTACAAAGATGGTATCTCACTGGTTATCAAAAGATCAAAGCCCTTAAGAATGTTTTTTAAGATCTGAAAGGTCGTTTTAACCCTGTGGACAATTTTATTCGTCTGGATGGTGGTTACAGCTTTATGATCAGTGATCTGAATAAATACCACTTAAGGATGTATATATATATAATTATATATATATATAGATAGATGTGCTTCCAGTGTAGTAAAAAGATATTATCCTGAGTAAATATTTTTATTGGCCTGACCATCAAGGGTATCACATTTATTGTAATTCGTAGGAAAAGAAAAATTCAACAAAATGCAAACATTAATTCTGTACAATATATTTATAGCAATGGTGCAGGTTTCATTTTTCATCCGTATTTATTCGTTCTGAAAATAGCTAGGTGTAAAGATATGATTTTACAATTTTCTGCTAAAATAGTCATTACACCCAGAGAGAGAGAGAAAGTTATTAGGAAGAAAATAGTACACCAAATGAAGAGATAAAAGATTGAAAAGTGTTGTAAAGAAATGAATTTTTGATTCGGTTGAGGAAAAAAAAAACTTGAATGATTCTTTATTTTACTCATTTTGAATGCTTCGCACAGAATACATGTATTATGTTATGAATCGGATTCAATATAATAATTATGATGTACCTTGCAAGGAAATCTCTTATAGACGTGATAAAAAAATCTGAATTAAAATTTATGTACTGGTACCATAGATGTATAATTTGGGTATGATAAAGAAAAAAAAGAATCCATGTTGAAAAAAAAAATTAATTAAGAAAGATTAAATTTACAACACGTGGAATTTGCTGTAGTGTAGAACTTATTCAAAATGCATTATGATGTGGAGTGTAATTTCATTCAATTTAGGAATAATTAATATATAGAACAATATTAATCCTTCAGCTTTCAGTATTGTAAATTGTACATTATTGTTTAATTGTTTCAGATGTCTGCAGCTATATTGAAGCCCCCTGACCTGTTAAAATGCAGTGATGGTGACTTTGAGAGGGGAATACAAGATATGGGGCTAAAAGTAATCCACATCAAGAGATATTCACATTTTACACCCACTCACAATAGAAACATGAAATAATATGATAATTAAATAATAATTTGTGTACTTAGGCCAGTACAACATACCTGTTACTCTAAAGCAAATTTTAAAAAAGACTGTCTATTCAATTTAGCTTAATCTCTATTGCTAAAAAAAGTGGATCTTGCATTGAGTAAAGAATTAATCAATGCTATTGTGGTTTGCTTAGTATGAAATATGAAGATGAAATTGTTTGTTTGGCATAAGAATGTAGGATTAAATTTTTAAAACTTCAAACCTATTATGGTTATGACATCTTGCTCATCATCCACTCCGCATCATTGGAATTTTGTGTCTTTGTATATATATAAGCAATATGTTTGTTTTGCTAGGGGTCGTATGCATCAAAATTCTTATCGATAAATGCTGAAGTATATACTTTATAAGTACAGAATTTGTACAAAGCTGATTGAAATTTGACTATAGGCATAATGCTTATTATGTTGTTTAAAACATCTAAACTTGAACATGAATGACAATTTTTAAAAAAATATTAGTAGTTTAATTGAAATTTTGTTTTTTGTTGTGTAACAAAATATCATCTACTTTCATTTTGAATATGATATTCTTCCCATTTATGATTTTCGTAACTAACTTGACTTGCTCCAGTTTGTTCTGAATTTGAAGCAGTAATTAAAGTTTTCTACCCAAACTAAGAGTCAAAGAAAGCCAAATTCAACTGCAAACTTTCTGTTTTGGCTATTAGTAGTGACAGTATACCATTGTAATTCTCACAGGAACTCTTGGAGACAATCTCACTGATCCAGAAAGAACAGAGTCGAGAACAGGAGAATTTTAACTCGCTGAAAAATGAGTTGGACTCGCTGAAGAAAAATTCGAGTCAATACAAGCAGATACAGAGAGAGATGAAAGCGTCGCAGATGAAGATGTCTACGCTGATGAACAAGTCGATGAAGTGCTTTCAACAGGTATGGTACACCACTGACCTTAAATGGAGAGAACTAGGGTAAATTAGATGAATTTTAAACCCACACAGAAACTTTACTGAGTCTGTGTTTATAAAAGGCTGAAATAATGAAGGAAAGGAGAGGGGTAACATTTCTAGTTATTATAAAAAATTTATGACATGATTACCGTATTTTCGGGAATATAGATCGATGCTGTATATAGGTCGAATTAGCCGATTTTGGTGAAAAAGTAAAAAAAGAGTTTTTATAGGTCGACTTCGGTATAAAGGGCGAAAATATCGCGATGTATACTGCTAATTGAAAATTTTTGAGCATTTTACATGAAAAAATCTATCCTTCCCCCTTTCCCCCCAAATCCTTATAGGTCGAAGCACAATATAGGTTGAGGACCAGGTGTCGGGGGGGGGGGGGGGGGGGGGGGGGGGGAAGTATTGACCTATATTCCTGAAATACGGTACTCTCATTTTATTTTGTTCAAAAGGTAATTTAACAAAATGATGACAAACTCCAGCATTCTTTTGAAAATTGAACCTGTCAGCCAGATGTTAAGATGAATTTAATATTATTTATAATGAGCTGGTTGTCAAATATACAAGTATAGAAATTACATATTGCAATATTCATTTCAGCAAGGGAATTTGCACATTTCCAAACCAGCATCTGATTTAGATGAAAAAAGGAACTCTAAAGACTTAGAGAAGAGTGTGAAAGCTCAGACCAACATTGTTCCACCAAGTAAATCTGGGACAGAGAACAAGACAACTGGGACAGGGCACCAGTCAAAACAACCAACTACAGCAACCAATGCCACAAGTGTTGTCAAGGTAACAAGTGGTCAACAGAATGGCTCTGTGCCTCAGGATGTGGAGAAATCCACCAAAACCAGTCAAGTAACTGTGTCGTTTTGTGGGAGGCCCAGTGTTCCCCAGGGCAGAATGAACGGAGAGTCTGGCAAGAACACTTTCAGCAGCGGAGGTGAAAAACCATCAGTGAAAGTTGAGAGTATGAACGGGAAATCAGAAACTGTGCAGTCTTTTAAAACTTCTGTGTCTGTGAAGCCCCCTTCTATGCAAAATAATTCAGTGAACAAAGAAACTTCTGATAGAAATGTAGAGAATTCAAACCCCACAAAACCTGCAGTGGTCAAAGCTGATCCAAAGTTAGTGAAGTCGACTGCCCCAGTGGTTGTGTATCACATGGGGAGACCAGTATCTGTGGATCAAAATCTTGGACAAAGTCGGGACCAAATGCTTGAAGAAATTCGAAACTTCAAACGGAAATCGGACACTGTGTCAGATGTTCAGAAACCAGAGGCAAAAGAAGTTTTCAGAAGCACAACAGGAAAAATGTTAGAATCCTCAAATGATAAAACAAAAAAAGAATCAACAGTGTCGTCTTCGGAAGAGGAAGTGGATAGCGGATCAGGGAGTGCAGAGAGCAGTCCTAAAAGGGAGAAGTTTGTCAGCAGTTTCAGCTTCCCCCAGAAATCCCAGAATTCTATAACCAGTGTCAGCCATGGTGATCAAGGAGAGAAAGGAAAGACAACTCCTGCAGCTCCCAGTAAAACGGGCAATGTTAAAGGTAGGTCCTAGGGTAGTCTAGTCAGTTTTGTAAATTACTCAGAGGCATGTTGGTGTTTCATAGAATAGAAAAGGTTTCTAAGGATTAGAGCTGGTTATTTAAAGTAACTATTAAATAGGGAGGGAAAATAAAAACGTTGAGCACTTTAAGAAAAAGTTTTAAGAATTTAATTTTTGGCATGCTAGATTAATTTTTAATAAAATCATATTGGAGTATTTGTAACAGTGTCTGCTGGTGTTGTTATATTTCAGCAGAGTATATTGAACACTGAAAAAGAAATTCTTGAATATACACACAAATTTGAACAGTTTATGTACACACCAGTTGGTGAAATTTGTACGTACTAACCAGTGTTTATATATTTGATAAAAAAAATTCCACTTTAACTGCAGATTATTTACAATATTTAAGACTATCATAGCATACTAGCAGATGTTTTATCACAGGTAAAAAAAAAATAACTCAGTGTTGCAAAATAGAGTATTTATACACAGATAATGCAGGATTTTGCTTCAATTTTCTACCTGAATATTCAAGGTGGAGAAAAAAAAATTTATCCCTAGATAATGTGGACTGTCCTTTGAAAAGGGTTGTTTATAAGTTGCTGCTTTTTTTATTTTTCATTCATCATGTTCATTTCCTTTTGGAAAAAAATTGCAATAAACAGACTGAACAATGGCTAGACCACTGTGTCGTGTAGCTAGATTTTGTTATGATAGAGGCAACAGTTTACCTTAATCAGATACAGGTGTGTGTGACCTGCTTCTATTAAGACATTCCTGTTTGGGAAGGTAACATTTTCTATCTGTTTCCTCTTGGGCTGTTTATTATGCAAATGGAAAATGTGCTTTGCATATCTATCAGACTTGATTTTATCTCATTCGCTGGCTGTCCTGAGTATAATGTCACTGAACAAAGAAAACAAGAGCCAAACAAATAAAAAGTGAATTTCTTCTAAAACTCAACCCCAAGAGATTTAATGTCTATTTTATGAGAATTTAGATTTGAAATTCTAGGTTTGAACACTTGTGGAATTCTTGACACAGATAGGTATAATTGGGCTTGATAAGGTTATTACATTGACATCGGAACACTTTGCAAGAGTATTAACTCAATGAAAGGGCACTAGATTGACTGGCCATTTTATCTATATCCTTTCACTTTGATCAACAAGTGTACGCCAATTTTTCCTTTGATGCCCATGACAGGTTAATGTATCGGTGTTGCATAAACTGGTCCCTTTAATTTCCGCGCCTCAACGGTCACACAGAAAGAACATCTATTTATAGACAGGTATAGGTAATGCCTTAATCAGATGGGACAAGCCTGTTAGGGATTTTTAAAATTTCAATTTAGAAACGAAAATGGCGGAGGATTGGTGTGTCATGTGACTTCTCGCAGACGGAAAAATAATAATAACAATTGGTGTTACATGTGGACTCTCAATAATCTGTCATAGCAGACCGTAGGGTAAAACAAGACTAGGGGGGGCACTTCAGTATTAAAGAACAGTACACAGTGTACTCTTTTAGGAGCATTGTTCAAATATTTGGGAGTTTAAAGAAGGTTAAGTTGTGAAGTGATTGTAGGCTTTGTGTGGGATTTAAACAAGTTTGGAGAGCTCTCGGAGAATGAGCAGGAATCAACTACTCATGGAGTGACTTTGTGTTTACTTTGACTATATCAAGTTTTTGAAACGTTTATTTTTCTCTGATCACAAAATGAGTGAAGACCGGTCTGATGACAGTCGTTACTCTGGCATTCTGCAGAATGTTTGGCCCCCACCTAATGATAACACACGCGCTCGCCTGGAGAGACTGAGAGAACTCGAGAATCAGAGAAGGCAGCATCTCGAGACTACTCATCGTGCTCGGAGCTCGAGTCTTGAGAGATCTCACACCTCATCTCGGGAACTGCTTTTTGGATCCAGAGGAACCTATGGCAGGTCGAGTTTGAGATCTTCAAGCAGGAGGGGTAGGGAACCTATGAGAGCATTTCCTTTGGGACAAGTCATAAATCCAGGTAACTCACAAGGCAGCAGAAGTGAAAGTGAAAGTAGAAGTGTCAGGGACACCAGTCACAGCAGTGCTTCTACAGGTGATTTGTCACCTGGTGCGCGCCCACCTGATAATCCTCAGACTGAAACACCTAACACCTCAGCAAATAACTTGGAGGTTAAAGCTGACAATGTAGAATTAGTCATTATTGAAAACAGTGAACATCCACAAAAATCAGAGACCATGTCGGATGATGTGTCATCAAATATGGATCGATGTCAGCAGACACAAGGCCTGGGCTCAGAAAATCAATCAATGGAGCAGAGTGTGGAGGCAGAGAGTGCATCTGTAGCTGATGTTACAGCTTCCGGGACCCAGGCAGAACCTGAAAACAGTGTTACAGAGGAAACAGTGAAATCGGAAAATCAGGATAAAACTGAGAATGAGGCACCTTCTGATCAGCCTGTAGCACAGAAGCCAACGCCTGACACAGAGATACAGGTTTCATCAGGGGCATCATGGGAAGTGTCCAATGACACAGACAAAAAACTGGAGCAGATGACGGAGAATCAGCAGACTCGATTGGCCAAGCTCCAGGAGCTCGAGGAGCTCAGAACTCGGGGCCGAGCTCGAGAGAGGCCAGAGGACTCAAACATGTCTGCTCGCGAGCGATTTAATGTTAACTTTAATCCAAACATTCGGCCTCAAAGACAGCTCTCTATTCGAGAGCAAATTCGGAACTCTCGTAGAGCTAGGAGACATCATTCAGATTTACAGCTATCCCAGCATTCTCCTTTCATTACAGAGACACCAGAGGCTTCTGCAGACCAGGCCACTACTAGTGCTCTCAACCCTTCAGCCTGGGACTCAGCTTTCAGTGATGATCGCAGTGAACGCATGAAAAGACTCAAAGAACTTGACAAGATTCGTAAGGAGGGTCGAGACAGCTCGAGTTTTGACTCTGACATTCTGAGTCCAAGGGATCGCCGGAATTCTGCTCAGTCTGATCACGTCTCCTCCTTGTTTTCGTCGAGTCGTGTACAGCCAACATTCTCATCTGCAGGTAGCCTGTTTCCGCTATCTTCTAACTACAGTGAAAGCTTGCCCTCTCTTGTCAACACGAACTTGTCCATTGACACCCCTATGGTCAATCTTTTTGGTCGTGAAAGAAGCATTTTTTCTTCTGGTCCCACTTTGACCCGTTCCACATCTCTTTCTACACAAGAAGTGATTGCACGAGCCAGAGAGGTGATCAACACATCTGGAACAGCTTCTCTTGCCGCCAGCTCAGAGAGTGATGTCCGTCCATCCCGTGGTGAGCTGAATCTCAACGTAGATTTCTCCTCTGAACCACTGCTAGAAGAGCATGGCGAATCTGACAGAACAAGTGCTGTAGATCAAATACGAGAAGCGAGAGCCGAGGCCAATCCCCGAGTCCATGACGTCCCGCTAGATTTGAACCATGAAGATGGAGCCTCGTGTGTGAAGGCCATGCGTGAGGCCATAGACGAGACCTACAGAAAGCGGTACAAGAGTCGGGGGCTGCCCAGTGACGTGGCTGACCATTTCCTAGCAGACTGTTTCGATCCGAAATATACTTTCGAGGAGCGCATTGTTCTTATTAGGAAAAAACTGTGGGGGGATCCCCCGGTGGTTAAGTGTGAGAGGGGGCACCCTGATGGAGCCTCCACGACTGAAACTGAAACTAATAAAACCCCCGAATCTGGCCCCACCTCTCAATCGGGGACCGACAGCGTCAAGGTTATTTAGAGCTGACTGCAGACAGACATGCCACAGTGTTTAAATTGTTCACTCTATCCTGTTTTATGAGTCTCTTGAAACCTTACAAGGTTTTAGAGTTTTATTGCCAGACAAACTTTTGAAGCTCAAATAAAGGCATGATTGTAAAGGAAATGCTTTATGGCCTGGTTTTCGGGTTCATATCTAAAAATGACAAGAAATTGATCTTTAAATTTTTACTTCCAGATGACTTGTTTTCAAATAAATAAGTTTGTCATGCTACTTTTTGGTGGATTATGTATGACTAATATGTAATGAATTTCGTAGATATAAGCAGTCATGTGTGATGCCGTATTTTACATGGTAAAACTCAAAATTATTTTATGGAATGCTGAAGTAGGATCATCTTATTTTCCAGATATCACACTTTTTTGGTCAATAAAGAAAAAAACATTTCTTCAAATAACATGATCGTGGATGTTGAAATGCGTAATATTTAAAGACATGGCTAGGCCTACCATAGTCTACAGGACAGCATTAAAATATTGAGATCATAGTACACACTAGATACAACACTTTTATAGTCGTAATGGTTCATATTAAAACAAATTTTGCTGATGGGAATGTATCCACTGGAGTCAAACGTTTGATATGTAAAAATTTTTAAGATCACAGGAGGTTAAAAAAACAAACGGCTGAAAAAGGCATCACTGACCATCAATTTCACATTCACTTTTATTACCTCTTTAAAACAAAGAGTCCATCTGTATACATTAATAATCATTGTGATTCATTCAAGTTTTGCCCGTCAGGGATAGAAAGTAGAAGCGTAAATTTATCATTTTGCACTATGTGGTATAGGGGCTAAAACAACTTCAAAGGCATGCACTCTCAGTTAGAAGGGATGTCTTCCCTCGGTTGAAATTGGCAAAAATGTGATTTCATTTGCCAGTGGTTTTGTTTAAAGAGAAAAGAAAATTGAACTGATTTAATTAGAGAAAATTCAGACTATATGGTAACCATAACGATGTGGGAGGAGGAGGATCCACAGGAAGTGGAAAGTGGAGAGGTGGATTTAGAGAGGTGGCTGGAGGGTAATTACAGTGTTGTCCTAATGATGTAGTGTATTTCATTTGTAATCCTTATCAGTAGTGCAATGATTGTGTTAAGGTGGAATAACGCACCTGAAAAAAGTCACTCAAATTAACAGTAAATTATTTGTTTATGAAAGATATAATGATAAATAAACTGTACATTTGTCAAATAAGCGAAAAATTTGCAGTTTGGGGATAATGAATATCTAAAAAATTCAATTCAGTAAGTAACAACAAAAGCCCTGGCGGGATTCGAACTCAGAATGTACGAATCACATGCCCGACACTTTTCCACTCGGCTATGGAGTAAGTTACATAAACTTAAAATCCTTTTAATTAAATGAAATGTTGTTTCGATCAGAGTTAAGCCATTTTGTGGTGATGTGTTATTCCACCTTAAATGCTTCTGAATCGGGTCAATCTTGAGGTTTCCTTATGCTGCAGTAAATATGTCTGGTTCAACTATGTTAAAATTTTCTTTTGTTCTTGTTTTTAATTCAATTAAAATCCTTCAATCTTTGCAGTAGTTCAGCTTAGGCTCAATTTTTTTTTTTTCTTATTTAAAAGTAATTTAAAAAAAAAATAATTGCTGTTAACCATCTTAGCTAAAATATCTTGCCATTATGAAACAGGGAATATTTAGTGATTGCATGAATGTTTGATTAATAATTGTATATATGTATCCATTATTCTGGTTTCAAATTGGTGAATTTTTAACTCTGTTTCTATGGTCACTTGATGAATTCGCAAGTTATAAGCTTCTTAATGACAGACTATTAACCCAGTAACAGTCAGTGCTTGAAGTGAATCAGCAAGTAAGCAAGCATTCATTCACAATATTTGAAAAGGTGTAAAATTTCAAGATGGCTTACTGCAATATCTGCAGAGTTTTTCCACCCGTTCAATGCAGCTCCTTTTGTAAAATTTCCCCCAAACCAGACTCTATATTTTTAATGGCTTTGACAGCACATAATTTTGTTTTTGGGTTCTTGAATTACAGCATAAAATTGAAAATGCCTCATTATCATACTACCATTTATGGCCTGATATGATAACTTTAATGTTGATAGCTAGGTATGTAAGGTTGAATTTTATTTTTTGGAAAGGGAAGATATAATTTGGATTGCAAATTTCTCTTGCCTACTGGAGAATTCTGTAGGCGTCCCATCATTCATGGCATTAATAAATGTGACATTAAAATCAACACAGGTAACGTGTATATAAACCTCCTCCCAGGTAAAAACACCCACTGATAAAATCAGGAAAAAATCTAAAGTTTAGCAAAGCATGGGGAGAAAGTGTCATAAGTATAATATATGAATTTACATGTTTGAATCTATCTCCTACATTACATCAAATCTTTGAGGCGATGAGATTTACATGTACTGGTATATAAAAATAAAGATCTGATGGACCCTTTATCCCTTGCATTACATTCATTATCTTTGAAATTCACTGTTGACTGCTTATCTGCTGTTGGGTTGACATAGATGTAAGGAATCCATCATGTACTAAGAAACAGCAAATTCAGCATATTTATTTACCTCATGGCATATGTAAGATGCAGGTGCTTGAGGCTTGTATTGTACCCAAACTGGTTAGCTGATCTAATACCCTGGTAGGTGTTTCCAGCTGTAACAAATCCCTACATGTACTTTTATATGCGCTACTTTTTCACAAAGTATATTTATTTTACAGGACTGCGATACAAAAACTATACACAGTATATTTACAGATACACGAAACAAACATGCCCACATACATTCATACAGAAAAATAACCGGTTCTACTTGCTTATAATTAATAACCTTTCATGCAAGCTTATGCGGTTAATCTTTTTGAAATCCCACTAAAATCAGTCATGGCACAGTTGTTTTGAGGCGGTCTCCAGATTTGTCTATGCCGTGGAGTTAATATGACAATAGATTGTACACAGACCCAATGAAAAGGGTTTTATGTATGTGTAATGTGACATAATGCACGTAATTCAAATTGGTAGAAATAGCTTTATAGTAAGGACAATTAGTAAAAAAAAAAAGCCTAAATTGCCAGGGAGAAGTATATCTCATTGTTATTTTTTTTCTCGATTTGTTTTTTATTGCATGAAGGTCACTACAGAATTTCTTTTGTTTATTAAGAAATCAAGACTTGAAAGGGTCATGGCAACTTACTAGAAACTGCGTGCTTACAGCGATTACATAACTAGGATCAAACTTCTACATATTCTAAAGCTTTGATGACTATACATACATGTATAATTCACTTCTGTATAACTTCTAAATCAATATTGCTCTTCCTTAGAACTAACTTCTCATGTGTTGTTGTTCATTGTTGACATAAGACATTCTAACTTTTAATTTTCTTTTCAATGGAAAGTTGATCTTAAATCTGTAACCATTAACACGACAGTATGTGGGTTTATAAGGACCATTGGGGCGTATTGTGTAGAACTGGTAGGATTGATCAAATGTTCCCGCCCCAGTTCAACTTTGTAACAGATTTTACCTGAGCAGCCAGGGGGCATTCTGAATTGATCAAGGTGTGTACAGTGGAGAGAGATAAAAATGGCAATAATGGCCGCACCTGAATGAGGGAACTGTCAATTTAATTCCTTAATCGCCACTTCTGATTATTAGACACTGTACACTTCTGTTTGTGACCACAGTAGTACCTGCTATTTATAAAGTATGTACATGCTTCAACAGACACACCTGGTTAACCTTGCCCTTTCATGACAATAGACTCAAAGTAAGCTGAATGAAAATTTTGAAAGGTTTTAAAACTTGAGTGGGGGAGAAGTTCTGTTGGATCCAGGTGGAATTATTGATTCGTTGTTTCGCTTATACTTACAACACAAGACAGTTTGAATTGGGACTGACTAAATCCAAGGTCTCTTAAGACTAGGATTTTTACAATGGATTATATACATTGAATTTCTTGTACACCATGCTTGACACAGAGATTCGGAATGATTCACCATTTTAACAAACAACAATTTAAACTACATGTTGAGTGGGCAGTGAAAGTAGACAGTGTGTCAATCTGAATGTGTTTATCTTGAAGAATTTGACACAGCATTGTGCTCAGTTGTGCAAGACATTGCGTGTGTTTTGTACCATGAAACCTAAAAAGGGGTCAGAGACTTAGGTAAGAGGATCATTAATGCTTATCAGAGATCATTCATCAAAAGCTGAAGTCTGCTGAAGGTTTTTTTACCTGTTTGAAATCGACAACCATTACTAAATCAATGTTCCGAGTTGTCTACCTGTATAGAAAATAAGAACTGTGCTTCTCCCGTATAAGGACTTGTAGATTTGAATTATTTGTAGAGAATGTGATTATTAATGCACCCAAAGACACGATCAGTCGGGAACTGCTAGTGCAGGCAGAATTTTATCTCAGCGGTGCGAAAATCAATACGTATTTGAAACACCGAGAGACAGATTCCCACCATGAAATGTGCCGGCATGTTATGCAGGAGTGCAGGGCAGGGCAGCCATGCATGACCGTGTGTGATCTGTGTAAGAGCTGTTTGTTTATGTCAGTTTAAACAGTGGAGGGAAATAGACAAAATAGGAGTGATGATTGTTACTGCCGAATGACTGACGAGTGTATTAGTTTGTGAAATACCGGTAAATGAAAGTGAATGCCCTGTACTAAAATGCAAACTATCATCTAGTGTTTTAACATGAGACAGATTTTTATATAGGAATGATTTCTACCAGAGTTTTATGTATAGGAGGAAGCTGTTTTTATTCCATTGATGACTACTTGAAACTATAGGCATTCATCATGTCTTACAGTTCATTAATGACAAACATTTGGCCTCCTCCAAATGATGAGGTAAGGTCACGTCTTGAACGCCTACAGGAACTGAAACAGCTGAGGGAGAAGAGAGGTGTAAACACTAGTACCACCCCCACTCCATCTGACCAGGGGGGTCAAGCGTCCGAGGGGTCCAGACTCAGCCGCAGACAGATGCTGAGTACCAGGACTCTACCGACATTGAGGAGACAGGAAGAGTGGAGACACAGGTCAACCGCGGAGAAGACGATCGAGAGCGACCAGCACGAAGCCCCTGGGGACAGGCTGACACGGAGCGACTACGGTGGGGCACGACCCAAGAACCTCGCTGCCTCACTGCGCCAAAACTCATCGCAGTCATCTGATATCTTGACTTTGATAAAGAAAAACGAGCCTCAGGGACTTGAGAGACATAGGACATCATCGGCAGATAGCGATACATTTGATGATCATCGTCCAAGTGAGAATGTGATAAATCGCTCTACCTCTGCTAGACTCACGTCCATTGGAAGTTTAGGTAGCTTAGCGGATGAGTTAGAAACTGATGTCAAAGCGGCGAATGTGAGCGTGGAATCCGAGAACACAGATCATGTGGAAGACATCGAAAGTTTTAAGCAGAGCTTGTATGGTAATGTCTCTGAGACTGACAATTCTGTAACAAAAAGTACTTCACAGGACAGGGTGTTAGCTCCGTTCACAGACATCACAGGAATCATTAAATCCACAGGCTTGCCTAGCAGAGTGGGTTCAAACAAAAGTGAAAGTAAAAGTCTGGTTGGAGATTCGTCTAGATGGAGGAAAAATGTTCACAGTGCTGAAAAAACAACCAAAATACCCGAGGTCAGTGAAAAACCACTTAGTAATGGTATAACTAATGAAAGTGAAAAAGTCAACTCACATTCTGTGGCAGCTGAAAAACAAGGTGATCAAAGTGAAAGCATTGAAACAGTGTCAGTCAATAAAATATTTGGGGACAGTGATAAAAATCCAATGTTTGAAAGTGAAAACATTGTGACAGAGTCAACTGGCAATAACGGTGAAAGTCTGTGTACATCAGACACACAAAGTAACAGTGTAATTGTTGAAACAAGTAGTGAAGTCTTGGATGGAAACAGAGTGCTGGACAACTCCAGTGACATTGTGGTACGTGGATCGTTCAACACAAGTGATCTGGCCTCAGATTACAGTGTGAGGAGTCAAGCTGACATGTCAGATTACAGAGACAGTATTCTGAATGAGAGTGATAGCATCTTTGACTATTCTTATGGTGGTGCACAAGAAGAAGATACATTTTTTGACAGTCAGGATTCCTGGCAGAGGGAATGGTCGTCAGTTGGAGATGGAAGTAGAAAGTGGGAGAGTTCTGGCTTATATAACAAAGAGCGATCATGGCAGACGGACCGACCCAAATTCGAAAGAAGTGGAGGATATGCTCCAAAACCATCCAGGCGAGAAGTTCTCACAGCCCCTAACCGACCCAAATCCTCGACACGAATTGTCAGATACACCTCTCTCCCTAGCAGTGCTGACACCCGCGTATCCGATATACGATCTCGATACCTAAATAGGGATCCTGTAGACTCTTATTCCACTTTACATGGAGGTTTATATCAAAATGAAGACGGCTTCACTTCCTCTTACCAAGAAACAAAACAAGAAGATATATCTAGTCGGCTGGGAAACATTTTAAGTGATAGCTTCAAGAAGTTTGATAGTGTTATAGATGGCAGTGAAACCCAGAGACGGACTGAGGAGCCCCCTAGGAGTTTACGTAGAAGTTACAGTCAGAAAGAAGACAGTATCGGTGAAACCAGAATCGGGCGATTTAGGAAAACCAGTGAAACAAGTAGTGAAAGCAATTACAGAAGTGGTGTGGACTCTGGCATCTCTGTAATGCAGCCAAATCTTGACATGCATGAGTTTATTGCTAACATAAGAAGTAGAACAAGTGGTGATAGCATGAAATCCAGTCGTACTAAGCCATTGGCAAGAGCTAGTGGTGTCAGCTCTGTCATAGAGAATGCAAAGAAAATGTTACTTGGAATTAAAGATGAACCAGAGACCAGTGATCATGATGAAACGTTCCTACAGTTGAGGCGGCAAACAGAGTTTCTGACTGAATCCCTGGAAGAAGCTGGTAAATCAGCTGACAGTGAAGAAGTGTGTGAGAGTGAGGGACAGTCAGAGGATGTGATTGATAACACTACAAAGGCAGTGCTTGAAAGAGGAGACATTATAACACTGACTCCAGAACCCCCTGAAGCTGACAAAGATGGAGGAGAAATGGAGGGTGAGGGTATCCAGAGTATTGAAGTGGATGAAGACACTGTGCTGGTCAATAAAACAGTCAAAACTGACTCTGCTCCAGTTACAGTAGAACCAGGTGTGATAGAGAAAGAGGGTTCTCCCTTGTCAAACGAAACAGAAACAGTTGAAAACAACTCTAAAAACAACCAATCTGACAGTAGAACAACTGATGGCAAATCAAAACAACAGGCCACAAATAAAGGAAAAAATAAGAAGAAGAAGAAAGGAAAGAAAAAGAAGGACTCTGAGAGTAAATCTGATGCATCTAACAGTATTGAGAAAGATAGTCAGAGCAGTAGAAGTGTTGTGGCAGATCCTGCTGAACAAACTATAACCAGTGAAGATGCTGACACCAGTCTTCAGAAAGATGGCAGTGGGTCGGTAGGAAAGCAGTTTGACAGCATGATTGAGGACATTGACCATCAAAGTGAGAAGACTTCTGTTGCCACTGAGGACCTTCTCTCTCTGATTGGAAAGGGAGAAGGAAATGATTCCCAGGCCAGCAAGACAGAGAGTGGTAGCTCCAATATACAATGCAACAACTCAAAAAACAGCAGCAATGAAGCCACTAGCTCAAAGATGTCTGACGAAAACTTTGCTACCTTTGAAGAAGAGGATCCACTAGCTGTAGTCAAGAAACAGAAAAATGGCCATGGCAATTGTCCTCAGACTGATAACGAGTTGTTTGAAAGTGCTTCAGAGGAGGAGTTTTATGAAGCCATGCCTGGGGAGTTTGTTGATGAGGAGGGAAATGCGTTTGTAGAGCACAGAGAACAGTTCATCTATGTCACCTCAGGGTCCAAAGTCAGGAAGAGAAAACTGAGCAAGAAGTCTCTCCTGGGAGAAAAACACCAAGTGCAGCCTCAGGCTGATGTGGACAGCTCCAGGCTGGGACATGTCAAGGAGTGGATGGAGAGCAACATCTTCCCCTCAAATAACACTCTCAATGTGAAGGATCTAGGAATGAAATCCAGTGACCAGGGCAGCTCTTTCTCTGTGGCCTCAACCATTGGAGACTTTGATTCTAGAGGAAGCCTGGATAGCAAGGAAAAATCAGAGGATGCCAAGACGGTGAAGAATGAATCAGTGCTGAGCAGTGGGACCTCTAAAAGCAGCATTATAGCCTCGGAGAAAAGGAGCACATCAGTACAAACTAATGATGCAAGTGTTAGAGACAATTTTACTCAAATGTTGGTCAAAGCTAGAAATATTGGAGTTCAGATTGATGTGGATGTATTTGATAAATTTGTTCAAACGATTAGTGAGCTTTTGTGCCCTTGTTGTAAGAACAAATTCAATATTCAGGATGCCCTCAACAACGCAACTCAAGAAGGTGTAGAGAAATGTGAAAATGACAGAGATGTCCAAAAAGTTAAGGAGGAACTGAAATTAAAGCTTCATACACCAAATAAAGATGATGAAGATAAAACAAAAATTGTTAAGTCAAAATCTTCCTCTGGTGCATCATCAAAATCATCATCATCTAGAAATTCTATGGCCACACCTCCCAAAAGTCCATCTCTTGTCTCTTCAACCAAAAGAAGTCCACGTGGAACTCCCCTGGAGAAGAGTCCATCTGTTACTCCACGTAAACAAAGTCCCTCTCCTGTCAAGAGAAAACACTCATCAGCAGAAGTAGCTTCTAAGAAAAGCCCAGCTACAACTCCAAGAAAGCAGAGTCCAAGTAGAAGAAGTCCAGCTACAACACCAAGAAAGCAAAGTCCAACTAGAAAAAGTCCAGCTACCACTCCAAGAAAGCAAAGTCCAGCCAGGAAAAGTCCAGCTACCACTCCGAGAAAGCAAAGTCCAGCCAGGAAAAGTCCAGCTACCACTCCGAGAAAGCAAAGCCCAGCTAGGGAAGGAACAGCATCAAAGAACAA